>BPTQ01000003.1:209460884-209629984 GCA_019973895.1 Chrysanthemum seticuspe | reverse complement strand
AATGGCATTACTTGGAATTCATAATGGCCATATCGAGTTCTAAATGCGGTCTTGGGTATATCTTCTTCTCTTACCCGTAACTGATGATATCCAGATCTTAAATCAATCTTCGAGTATACACTCGAGCCTTGTAACTGATCAAACAGGTCATCGATTCTTGGTAAGGGATAGCGGTTTTTGATTGTGAGCTTGTTCAATTCTCTATAATCGATACACATCCGGAATGATCCATCTTTCTTCTTAACGAATAATACCGGTGCTCCCCAGGGTGAGGAACTTGGTCTAATGAATCCTTTCTCAGATAGCTCTTCTAGTTGTTTGGATAACTCTTGCATTTCTGAGGGCGCTAAACGGTACGGTGCTCGTGCTACAGGAGTAGCTCCAGGAATAAGATCGATTTGAAATTCGACTTGTCGAGCAGGTGGGAGTCCAGGCAAATCTTCTGGAAACACCTCAGGAAATTCCTTGACTACAGGTACATCCTCTAGTCGTTTCTCTTCCGACTTCTTTTCCGTTACTTGAGCTAAGAAGGCATAACATCCTTTTTCCATGTACTTTATTGATTTCGCACAGGATATGATACTTAAGTACTTTCTACTTTGATCTCATTGGATGACTAAGGTTTCACCGTTGATCGGGATATGAACGGTTTTCTCGTCACAAACAATCCTAGCACGGTGTTTGGACAACCAATCCATGCCAATTACGACATCGAAACTTCCAAGTTTGATTGGCAAAAGATCTATGAGGAACGAGTGATCTTGTAATAGAATAGGACAATTACGGATTACGGTGTTGGTTCCTATTATTTTCCCATCGGCAAGTTCTATCTCATAAGTTGTATCTAAGGGGATTGGGGATATTTCAAGTAATGGTGGAAAAGTAGTAGATACAAAACTCTTATCTGCTCCAGAATCAAACAAGATTTTTGCAGAATGATTGTTAAGAGAATACGTACCCGTCACAATGTCAGGGTTCAACGGTGCATCTCCATCTCCTAGCATGTACACTCTTGCACGCGCATTGTTTGTTTGAACGACATTTAACTTTGGGCATTGACTCTTGAAATGACCTTGTTCTCCACATCCATAGCAGTTCATGTTTGTCACAGTGTTGCCTCTTCCAGGGTTTCGGCAATGCTTACCTTGATGACCTACCTTGTTGCACTTATCGCACTTCACAGTACAAGGTCCAGAATGGTGCATCAAACACCTGTTACACTGGGGATGCGGTCCTACATACCCTTTTCCAGCAGTGGGTGCAGCATAAGCCCTTGCGGCTTCTTGCTTTCGGTTTTGCCGATTGTGATGTTGGTTTCTGTTGCGGTGATATTGGTTGTTGTTGTTCCGATTGTTGTTGTTGGACCGATGGTGGTTGGAATTTGAGGTTTTCTGATCATCAAGCTCTCTTTTGTTGTCACTTGAGCCTTGTGCATTTGCAAGCTTTAGTATTGGTTCCATAAGGCGGTGGGATACAATGACAACTTCTTCAACAGTTTTTGGATTCGAAGCGATGACATCTCCTTCGATGCTTCGAGGTAAACCTCCGATCAAAGCTTCCAAAAGCTTTTCATTGGTGGGAAACAGATGAGGACATAGAGCTCTCAGCTCATGGAATCTCTTGAATTATGTCTTGAGATCATTACCTTTAGCAGCCAAGTGGTAATACTCATCTTCGAGTTTCTTGATCTCAGTTCTCGAGCAATACTGTTTCATTAACAGTTGTTTCAGATTTGACCATGAAATCTTACAAGCTTCTTCCATTCCAATTGGTTGAGCATGGCCCTTCCACCAAGATAACGCATCTTCTAACAAAGTTCCAGTCGCAAACTTGACTTTGCAATCATCTGTGCAGTCACTTAGCAGAAATACAGTCTCGGTTCTCTCAAACCAATGAAGTAAACCAATAGCACCTTCAGTGCCCTTGAAGAATGTCGGCTTGCAGTTCATGAACTCTTTGTAACTACACTTGCGAGTTACAGTAGACTCACTTTGATTTGTTGGAGTGTTAGTTGCATTTGAGTTTGCCATTTCAACAAGACGTGCAGCTTCTGTGGCACGATTCTCTTCAGCAATGCGAGCAGCTTCAGCCTCACGTGTTGCTTGAGCGACACGCTCAGCTTCAGCCTCTCGAGCAATTCGGGCGTTCTCAGCTTCTCTTGCAATTTCGGCTTCTCTTGCGATCTCAGCTTGTCTTGCGATCTCAGCCTCTTTTGCAATCTCCGCTTGCCTTGCAATTTCAGCTTCACGTGCCTCTTGGGCAATTCGTTCAGCTTCAATGCGTTCAGCTTCGGCTCTAGCAGTATCAGCGACATGTTGTGCTATAGCTGCGCTAACACTTTCAGCGACCATTTTTTGAATAGCTGCGGGAGTGATGGTGGATGAGGTAGCTTTCTTCTTGACCATTTTTCTAAAATTTCCAAGAATACATACCAAGGTTAAGAACTTATCGATCGATGATAAAACTGATTACATATTATAAATATCATAATAGTCAAGATCACCACTTTAAATTTATGATATGATATTGATATGAACAACAATTGAAATATGATTTTTCTCAACAAATCATAATATATGTATAAGGACACAAGGATCGGTTCGGCATACATTACCAAGGAATAATATCATAACATCAGAATATAAGAAATACAACCATAGGATACATGGAATACATCATAGTATTGTTCACAACCATAGGTTACATCATCATAATTCTTGTTCCAAGGTTACAAACCAAAAAGATACAAGCCTTAATGCCTCATATGGCGGCTTTATGATACATACTAAGATAAAGATGACTAGGATTTACGCATCTCCCGATGCGTCATCCTGACGACGACGAATCTCCTCAACCATGGCTGTCAAGTCTCGGATCTGCTGCTCACGGGCTCGATCTCTCGCCTCGAGGTCATCAATCCTCTCCTCCAGAATAGCAGTGTGAGCATGAGCGGATGCAAGTTCGTGATGCAGGACTCTCTCTCGCCCTAAGGCAGTCTCTCTCAAAGTACTAGCATCTCGGATAGTAGTCTCCAATCTCTGAGTCAATCGGTTAACGGCCTCTCTCGCCTCCACAATCTGGGTACTCATCATATCAAACACAATCTCAATGGAGTAGCGACCTATCACGAGGTTTTCGACTTCTTCCTCCAAGCTCTCTATCCTAACCAGTGGAATCTCATCATAATGTGCCATGAGCTCACTCAACTGGTCTTCATGCCTGATAAGTCTCATAGCCAACAGGGGGATAGTGTGGTGTACCGGTTCACCGGTAACAGGCAGAACTGGAGCTGATGCAGTAGTTGAGCTTTCTCCAAGCTCGAACGAACTAGGTGCTCAATCCTCTTCTCTCCAACGTCGAAGTAAAGGTATCAAGAATGACCATCGCCTAGCACCGGATTTCTTCCTTGGTCCGGTCTCATTATCCACTTGAGTAGGCATGTCAGGATCAGATGGTGATGGTGAATAGCACTTGATGCAAAGCGGTAAAAGTGGCTCACTAAAAGTGGCTCCCCGGCAGCGGCGCCAAAATTTGATTCCTCCCGAACTACCTTCTTTTATTTCTCCATCACACTTATCAACCGCTTGTGAACGGTCAACCGTAACAGATGATAAAAGGGCGACAGCCCGGGAGAGAATGATAGTTTATGTCCTGGTGAGGCGTGACGTTCTGGTACAATGACTTGTGAATTGTTGAAAATAATATTAGTATAGGAAAACAGGAATCTGATTGACTAACACTAGGAATGTGAATAGTAATAGCTCTGTCACAGCTACGTCAATAAAAACGTACAATCAGAAACCTAAATATTAAAGTATTTACAAACGTACGTTTAACTTAAATTAAACGTAAACGTATAAAAACAAAACGATTATAACTATAGTAGGGATTTGCATGTCTTAGCGACTTAAATGCAAATTAAATATAATTAAAATATTTAACTATAATATACAAGTTTATATAAAAGTTAAGAAAACTAAAAATCTGAAATGAAATACATGTATGTAATAATTACATAAATGAAACAAAATAAAACAGGAAAGGGAAAATAAATGATTATACTAAAGAAATTAAAACCTATAAAAATTTTGAAGTCATTTTAATTCTATATTTACAATTGTTTAACGATTAAAATCTAAAAACTTACGTTTACTAAATTTTATGTAAACGTAAAAAATAAAAACGTGAATTCAGTCCAATACAACTCCCACAAATGTGAAAATTATATTTTTAGAATTCTAAAAAGATAAGAAAATTATTAAAAAATTAAAATAAATTTTTATACTATTAAATTAATTAATATAAATTAAAAATGAATTAAATGTATTTAATAATGAATTAAATAATAAGAAAATCTAAAATTGACTTAAATAAATGAAATAAAGATTCTGAAAAATCTAAAATATCATAAAATAATTTAAGAAACTGAAAATGTATTTTTACACAATTATTCTATTTATTATAGATTATTTACTATTATTAATTACTAAAAACTATTATTGATTATTAAAAGTATTAAATGAATAAAGAAAAATCTGAAACTTAAAAAAATGTTACTACTATAAGAAATAAAATGCGCAAAGGATAACTGAGAAGTGAGCTAGCCTAGGTGGGTTATGCAGTGAACTTGTCACCAATGGAACCTAGGTTCGAATCTAACACACAACCTTTTTGCACTTTATTTTATTTTTGATTTCTCTTTTTACAAAACTACTTATTAAGCTAAAATATATAACTTTAACAAAGCTAACTTTTTCAAAACTTGGAAATAAGCTCTGTGGCAGCTTATTTCCATAACAGTTGGCTAAATAAGCTCAAACTCCTAAATAGAAGCTAGCACTTATGGTTAAAGGGTCTTTTGGTTTTTCTCTCTATGAAACTGAGTATATACAAGTATTATACATATTTGAAGAAAATGGAAATTTACAAACTAAAGAAATAAGCTGTTTCACAGCTTATGACCACTTCAGTTGAGCTTTTGGCTTACAGTTGGGTCATAAGCTTGAAACAAGCTTGAAAAAGGAGAACAAAGGTAAAGAAAGGAAAAGATAGATTAAAACATTTATATGGACAATATTTATAAGTATGGTGCACTGGGATAAGCCAATAAGCTTGTTATAAGCAAATAAGCAAATCCCAATACACCTCAGTTCCAAACAGTCCAAACCAAGGCCTGCAACTTTTTTGAATGGCCATTTAAGCTGACGGGTTAAGCTCAAAATGGCAAAATGAAAGTTGGAGTTGCAAGATGGCCTGGTAAGCTTTCCAAAAAGCCCAAGTTCACTCTGTGAGGTTCACAGATGAGCTTGTGAGAAGCTTATGAAAATCCTTCCATTTGCCTAAGTACACTGGGTTACCAGTATGCATAGTCAAATGGGACAAACAAAAAGCTCCTTGCAGCCCTAGTAAATGAGCTACAAGCTAGAAATTAAGCACTGGACTTTGTTTACTGGTGGATAAGCTCCAAAAGGAACCAATTCACACAAGCTAAGTCCAACTGATAAGCTTTTTGTGAGCTTATGAAATTAGTGATTTTGGATGAGTGTACTAATAAACAGTAACTCATCCAAATGGTGATAGGTTTAAGCTGATTGCAGCCTATGCAAATAAGCTACAATCTTAAAATGATGCACTGGATTTTATACTTGGGTTGCTAGGCTTTATGAAAAACCAAGCTTCACAAGCTTATGACCTTTAAAGAGCTAATAGGAGCTTGAAGGAAATGGTGTAAATGGACTGCATAAGCAGTCCATTGTTGTGAATGAGCAAACATACAAGCTTCTAAATTACCTATCAAATAAGCCTCAACAAGCTCAACTCTTCCTGAGACCTTGAGTTGGACAGCTTAGCTTCTCACAAAGCCAAGAATCACAAGCTCAAGTCTACTGAGGAGCTTGTTAAGAGCTTTGGAATATCAGCTCACTTCACTGTTTGCTTCAGTGAAGTGAGTTGATTGGGAACAAAAAGGTGTGGCGAAAAAGCTGTGCAATAAGCAAAATAAGATAAAGTAAACATATATATTAACAAATGGCAAGTAGGGCTATGATTAACAACAACAAGCTCAGTCACAAGATCAAAAGTCAACAAGCTGCAAGCTTGTTACTTTTGCCTTGTGACTGAGAGACAGGGCAAATGTAGCCTAAAATAAGCACTAAATTAAGCACTAAAACATGCATAATAAAATTTGACAAAAATACATAAGCAATACAAGCAACTAAACTTCAAAACCCTAAAAGGATTTAACCAGAAACTTAAAAATAAAAGCACAAGAAATTATTCTATTCATTCAAAAACCAGAAAATCTGAACTTTGACTTTTTAAAGGTTTATGATCAAGTTGACTTAGCTCAACTTTGATCTGAATTTATCAAACAAGTATGTTATATAAAGCTACAATAACAAGAAATTAATAAAGCTAAACAACATTTAAACACATAAACATGATTTCAAGTTCTATCAACCTCTAAATTCTCATAATGAGACTGTCAAGAGTTAATTGACATTCTACCATGCTAAACTCATTAGTTAAGGTTTTACTGAGTGTAATAGGACATATAAATAGTAACTCAGACAAGAACAACCACAAATACACTCATACACACAGTCTAACCCATAGAACCAAACAACCCTTTAAAAACTGTCATATCAAAGTTTTCAAAGTAAATCAATGAACAAGCATATCATTAACAGTCCAGAGGATCTATTGTGTCAAAATAGACCTTTTTCAACATAATCAAGCTGTCAAACCAGACTATATCTATGATTACCAATTTCATGCCATATTCACAGTTTCACTTTTGAACTAGTAACAACCAATTTCAACACATATCAACAGAATATTATGATACATTATGACTAATAAACAACATATAAACATGAAAACATGGAATCAAAGCATATATTAAAGGGAAACAGTAAATTGCAAAAAATTGTAAAAGTGGCTTACAAATGAGAATAGGACTGAGACATAGAACAAATGGACAAGGTTACACCTATTAGCTTACCAATAAGCTCCTAATACCCATAGCACTCCAAATTCAACCCTGCTTCATCATCTTCTTCATGATCACACTATTTTTGATTTTATTTTCTATTTTCTACTTTTTTTATTGATTTTCTATTTAAAAGATCAAACTGAATTATTGTATCTAAAAGCTATTTAAGCTTTGTCAGGAGCCTAAATTATCTATTAGAGTCCATTAATCCACTATGATCCAACAAGAAATTTAAAGACAGGAAATTTAAATTGACAATAAATTAAAAGATATGAAATTTAAAGATGGGGAACAATTAAACTGAATTTAAAGGTTCATTACACTAATTTAAGATAAAATACAATATTTGAAAGATTAAAATACATTTTAACTAAGAAAAGCAATAAAAGTTACATCTACGTTACTATGGCTTAAGACCAAAAGTGACAATTGGCTAGCCCAAGAGTAGTTGTTCCTCTGCTTTTCTTCCTCTTTTATAGACTTTTTTGACTTCTATGTTGTCCTCTGAATGTTTCCCACCAAATTCCAGCCATTGGATTGCAAAAATTCATCAAAACCGTCCACTTGTGTTTTTGGCGCCAAAAATTCTTGAGCAGGTTTGAGCTTTAATGAGGGTGGGTTTCAATCAATTAAAGGTTTTTGGTGCTAGTGGAGGTGGAGGGGACAAGGTAAGGGGAGGGGGTTGAAAAAGGAGGGAAAACCATGACTGGTTTTGGTGTATACAGAGGTGGGAGAGGGAGGTCTACAGTAGGGCGGTATTTGTGTTGGTTTGACTTTCGTTGACCAGAGGTGATAAAACGGGGCCGGGTCAAGGGTTATGTGGAGCTGGGCTAGGGGCTTGAATTTGGGCTTGGATTGGGTTTGATATTAAAATGAGGATCCGTTTGGTTTAAGTGGTATACAAGGACCAAAAATGTAATTATCCAAACCTCAAGGACTGAAAATGCCAAATTTCCAAACTTTTAACAAGGACCAAAAATGACAAACATTGATAGTGCAAGGACCCTTTTTGCATAAAATTCCATTTTTAGAAATCCAAGGACTATTTTTGCAAATTTTCAAAGTTTAGGGACCTTTCTTGCCAATTGACCAAAGAATCATTCAAGGACCATTTTTGACATTTTAGAATATTTCAGGGACCTTGAATGATAAAATTCCACATTTCGATATTCCAGGGACTAGATTTGACAACCTTTAAAACTTGGGGGACTAAAACTGCCAATTTTGCAAACTTGAATCATTTTTCATCTGATTTTGATATTTTTGCATTTAAAACACATAAAACACTGATTTGTGATATTTTGATCATTTTGATGTGTTTCTGAGTGTTTTCAGATGATTTTGTAGTCTAGACAGTATAAAAATGATGAGTATTTAGACACTCATCAGTGATGAAATAAGAACAGTAGTGGTCTGATGGTAGAACACAGTAGGTGGCAGTGGTGGCGAAGTAGCAGTAGGTGGAACAGCAGGTGAAACTGGTGATGACTGAGCGGGTGGTGACTGAGCTGATGGTGACTGAGCTGGTGGCATCACATGAGTCATAGTGATGGATCGCACACGCTTCCTAGCGGTGTGTTTGAAGGTCTTTCCTTTAGGATGCAGTCTATAAGGTACCCCAAACGGCTCAGGTTCATATGGCTTAAGAACACGGATCCTACGTCGACGACGACGGATAGCTCGGGAAGATGATCCAGAAGAATCTGATGAAGCAGAGTCAGTGCTCTCTGATGACTTGGATGATCCATCATGCACAGCAACATCTGAAGCAGGTAGCCATTGCTGCGAATCATAGTACTGATCTAGGGTCATGGAAGCAAAAGCATTGTACTCTTGAGGATGAGCAGTCATAGTTGGAGCAGTAGGAGTTCGGGCAACTTCACCTTCCTCAAAAGGTTCGGTTTTGTCCGAAACAGTAGTTGGTATGACAGGACTGGGATGAGCTGGCATAGTGACAGTCGTAGAGGACATGGTATCTTCCATCTCGGTGTCTGAGGACAGAACAACTGGGTGGGATGCAGACATGGTACTGTAACAACCCATAAATTAATGTAAGTAAATGCCAAATAATATAATTATTTTAGTTAGCTACGCATATTTGCCAAGCAAATCTCCATGCCTAACTAAAATGAATGCAATTTACTTATGATCTAGTGATGCATCGATCCTAATGCATAGAGCGGTCACAGAAGGGCGTAAGGCAGTGGTGTAAAATAGTCCCGTTTTAAAAGTGCGGTTATAGTCCAAATGTTTTTGAAAAACTCTTTGGTTCTCTATAACCTTGGCTCTGATGCCAATCTGTAACACCCCCGAAAATCTTTATGACAGCGGAAGACTAATTCGGGTGTTACTTGAATGGAGATCATAGTCAATAATTATAGAAAACGACTCGAAAGAGACGTTTTATTAAAATTGTTATCATTCATCGAAAACTCATAGTTTGATACAAAATATTGTAAATAGATCAAGTGTTTTTCCCAAAAGAAAGATCATGAGTTTGAAAGAAATGATAACTTTTATGTTTTACACCACCAGATAAGCCTTGCCATGCCCCGTTCCGCACCTTGGTCATAATCTTCACTGATTACCTGAAATAACATGCTTAAAAAGGTCAACAAAAATTGTTGAGTGAAGTCCATAGGTTTAAAGGAAGTTGAACACAAGTATAAGATCATGATCATTGTAAACTAACAATATCATAAGAAAAATCACAGATTATTATGCGCTAAGCTCATGAAACCAAGACTCAACTGCATACACCGAATTCCCAGTGTACGTAAGTATGCCCCAAAGGAGGTAATAGCCAATTACCTAAAGAAATTCAATATGGTGTGCCCCGGTTATTTCTCTATAACCGAAACGGGGTTCGTTAATCCCCATAGTACTATTCACGATATCTACGTTCACTCGCGGTGACTAATGGTTCATGATCAGGGGACTTGTGGCTAACAACTTAGGCAGTACCAATAATCAAGAAGATCAAGCATTTATGAAAAACCTTGTGTTCTAGTTTAGAGCATGTATCTCCCTCGCGGGGTTTGCAAAAATAAAGTAAAAGCGAGGCTATGAACTCACCTTGATGATAATGCACACGCACAAAAAGATCAAGCACAATGTAGCGGAGGTTCCAACTCGAAACCTAAAATGATGAGATGGCGAGTCTCAGTAATGAGCATTTTGGTTCGCGACCAAAATAATAGAGCATTGAATATTCTTATTCAATAGATCATTGGATTGTCCTATCCAATAGTGTGCGATCCTGATTAACTTTTTAAGTTAATTTACATGCTACATTGTCTTAACTAGTGATCCTCACTTACGCATAAGTGAAATGTTCCCCCGTTGTGATCTTAGTAAATTCGTTGGGTATTTTAACGTATTTAGATCCCTCGAGTGTTTTATCAAAATAAGTATATTTTTACATATACTTAGTTATTTTCTAATATATATTTACATATATACTTATACATGAAATAAGTTTATCATTATTCGAAAATATTACGCTCATGTGATCAAAAATACTCATTTTTACAAGGCTATTATGAAATCATAAGTTTTGCTAAACTTTTCCTAAATTTACACTTTTTACCCCCGAGTTACAAAAAGTACGAGTTTAGTCCCTCAAATTTGAGTAATTTACACTTTCTACCCAAACTGTATTTTATATCAAAACTTTTAGAAATGACATCTTTAATCCTTTGGTAAAACTGATTTTACAAAAACAGCCCTCCAAGTTATGTTTATACGCTTTAAACCTTTACTTTTCTAGTTTGTCACTTTTCACCCAAAACTTATATATAATAAGTTTCGGTTAATTACACAACTGGTCCTTGTGATTTTCATGCGTGCACATGCACGTGAAATCATACCCACTTACTTTAGAAATTTGCCATATTAGCCCTTAGACTCCTCATGCATGTTTGTTATACGTAATATATGACCCTTTAACTTTTTAAAAGTTACGCTTTTAACCCAAAATTCATTTGATTTGCAAATTTGGTCCGAAGTACCCTTTTTAATATATGAAAACTTTACAAGGTGATCACAACTCATTTTTAGCTTATCTTTAGTGCTTATTTGCTTATAATAGACTTATTGGGCCGGGTAGGGCTTCACTTGGACTTCATTTGAGCTTATTGGGCTCGACAGTTGGGCTTTAGGCCCGTTTGTTTTGTCATGAGTTTTATAGTGAACGAGGGGATGAGAAGTCCTCGTATGGTTTCTAAGTTGATCATTAGTGTCATGTTTTTGTGTTTACGTGACCATAAGGCATGAATGTAGCACTTTTTCTATTGCACAAGCATGTATATAAAGATTTACTAGTCATTTGGTGCGTTTAACTATCTACCGTGTGATGTACATTTATTCGTGCGTGAAATATATGAAATGAGTGGGAAGCAAAACGAGCTTGATGAAGACTTACTACACTCGTAAAGAGTGGTGGCGAAGTGTGAGCAGCTTAGACAACCAAGAGAACCCGTGTTCTCCTTATAATCCGAAGTTAAATTTTCCAAAGCTTCCTAGTTTCCTTTTCTTCTATCGATATTACTCCGAAATCCTCTGGTTTTACCCAAGTGTTCCCCTATTTTCCTTGCTTCGTTCCTAACTCACTTCGATAGTCTCCACAGTGGACGAGTTTGTATAAGTTGAGAGTGAATGTGAGTGAAATGTGTTGTGAACTTGTGACTTGCCAAGTATTTTAAGTGGTTATAAAGAAAGCCTAAGTATGGCCTTCCAAATTTTTAATCTCCTAGCTCTCTCCTATTCCTAGTTTTATTAGCCACATGCACATTGAACTTGGTCTAACTTGTGTGGAGTTCGGCTGAAAATGAGGCATGCTTTGCCTTGTCGAATCACATTTTGTCCATGGGGAACATTTGATCCAAAGGTTAATGAAGTCAAAAGATTAGTCAAGGTGGGTTAGGACATTTTAATATTATTTTAGGGTGGTCTATTAGGTGGTTTTTGTCTCCTTTGTTCTTTCTCTCACGACAACACAAGAAATCAAAAGAGAAGTATTTTTGTTTCTAGTTTGGTATCTTGGCTAGTTTGGTTTTGGTCCTTGTTCGGTTACAAAAGAAAGAAAACACAAATCATAGTAATCCTCAAGTCTTCTAACTCATATATGTGGGCTAGGTGACGTGAACGAGGCCCATAGCAAAGAAATTATGGGTTGGTTGGGCTCCTATGTTTATTCGTGTACCAATGTTAGGCCCGAAATGGTTTTCAAGGGTGTTGGGCTTGGTTCGGTGGTATACAAGGCCCATTAGCTTGGTTCGTGAAGTGGTAAAAGTCCGATGAGTTCCGAGGCCCAATACGAATTTTATATATTTTTGTTATATTTAAATTCGTAATTTTTACAAATTTTTACGTATTCATTACGTATTTTAGGATTATCAGGATAGTGGGGAAATTTATTTAGATCACAACAGTATCTTTTATGAACGCTCAAGCTGCGTTGATCATGCATATGCCAAATTATATGCAAATGTGATGTTTAGAAAATTTCATGACGAAATAGATCGTGTTAAATTCTTGATTAAAGCGTTAAGTACATTGAAATTTTCCGGGAGCTTACATTGTCCCATACGATCAATATGTGAAACAAAGTGAAAGTGAAGTTGTACCAAGTGATGCATCTCCTGCAGTCAACAATGACTATATTTTTGATGAATACACTGCCTGGGCCCCTGATGAGTCTGTAATTTCTGAACTAAATGCCTATAAAGAACGTGTTGCTATTTATGAACAACGTGCAAAATTTGAGTTGACCACTCGTGAGCAGGAAATGGATGACCAAGTGCGTACAATCATTAGAAAAAGTAATTTTCGAGAAGAAGTAGTAAAACAAGAGTTAAATTCCTTGTAAGAAAAGCTTTCTAAAACTGCTAAGCAAAAACAAGAACTTCAAGAAAATGTGAAAATGCTTAAGCAAGAATTTAATGCAAAGGAATCAAAACTCTTGAAAGATTTTTCTAATCTGAAAACTTTGAAAAACAAACTTGAAAACAAGTTGTACATACAAGGGAACACCATTCAGACTGCTCACATGATCACTAAGCATAGGGTATTAAGCGATAAGCATAGCATTCCCCTTGTTAAGGAACCAAATCCAGAGGTCATTAAAAGGGCTAGAAATGCTCATAAGGTTTTGTATGATGGCAATGAAATCCTTAAACCTAGACAGAAACCTAGTTGCGTTGAGTGCACTGAGGAAGATAAGAAATCATATGAAGTCACTAGGGAAAAGATGAACAAGAAATTAGATGATCCTAAATGTAGAGAGAAGAAAATAAAGATCACACCCCATGATTACAAGAAGGAAAACTGGATTTCCTTGAACATGTTTAAGCCTTAGACATTGTTGACTCCCGAACAAGTTTTATGGAAAATGGATTTAGATAAGCAGAAAGCTGAAAGTATTGTTGAAACAAACCCTCCCCTTTGGAAAATGCCTAGAGCGAATGTGTATCCTCCTAATACACCAATGCATCTTGTTCCTAGAACAATTGCCACTAAAAGCAAGACCTTAATTAGCCAATATGTTATATTTCAACTATTTGTTGATTTTGAGAAAACTTGCAAGAAAAGGATCACACCCACTGGTATAACGGAAGGAGAAAGGGGTTTTGAGCAAATGAAAGAATGTTATTTAACTGAGGTCATGCCTTTCTTTAAACTTCTAAAAGATCACTTTGAAAGTCTTAAAAAGGGGATAGAAACTGATATTAAGGGAATGGAAAAGGAATTTGATGCAATGATAGTTGAAGTTAGTGACTATGAGCGAGCACTAAAATATAATGAGATTGAGAGGAAGAACTTGCATACACTGAATGAGAACCTGATTTCTGAATGTATTGCTCAAGATGTGTTTTTCACTGCTACAAACTGTTCCATTAATGCTTCCAAATTTCATGAATTATCGGTTGCCTTGAAAGTCTCCCATGATCGTGTCATTGAGCTTGAAAAAACTAATTCTGAACTAAACGAGAAAATTGAACTGGATGATCACGACAATTTGGTTAAACATTTTTCTAAACTAGAAGTTGAGCATTTTAATTTACAACTAAAATATCAACATCTTAAAGAAAATGTCAAAACTTCAAATATCAAGACATCCTCAGATGCTCCAGAGTTTGATGCAGTTTTTCAAATTAACAAACGTGATGAACATATTCAAGCTCAGTGCAACACGATCAGAAAGTTGAAAGCCCAAATATCTCAATTAAAGGGTCAAACAAACAAGATGACAGGCTCCCAAATGCCTCCTCCTTTAGATTCTCAGAATTCTCAAACGTTTCATCTTCAAAACCTAGTAAATGCAATACAAAAGGAAAACGAAAGTTTTCTAGAAGAAAATGAAAAGGTTAAACGTCATTTCAATGAGTTATTTGAATCAATAAAGATCACTCATAACAAAAATAACGAACAAATAGCTTCATTGCAAAAGGAAATTGAGGATCTGAAGAGTCAGGTAAAAGGGAAAATGCCAATGACCAATGGGGAGAATGGTGTATCAAAGGTTCACTCTTGTGATAAATATGCTTTGTCTGTGAAATATGTCCCTCCTCATCTCAGGAACAACAAACTTGCTGTTCAAACATACTTCTCATCCCTTAAGGATTGCCTAGAATGTCTGCGTGAGATTGTTGAAGAGGATAAGTTAGAGAAACCTCATGATAATGCAATTGGACATGCATGCCTATATGCCAAACGATCTCAAGAAATCCTAGAATGCTTGATCACAATATGCCCAAAGTCCTTAGGTGAGAGAGTTAATCCTTTGATTCCATGTTCGATGCCTATTGCCAAGTATGATATTCATTCGATGCCCAATGTCTTGAATATGAACCTTAGTGTGCCTTTAAGTAGTTCAGATTTCAGATATGTCAATGCTATGAAAGAGAACTTAACTATGCCTTCTAGGAGTACAAATCCCAGCACTTCTAGTTTTAAGAAAGTGAACCTTAGTGTACCTGCATGTAGTTCAGATCCCAGCACATCTAAACAGGTGATGCAAAGAGTTGTAAAACCCACTAATGTTCCCATTCCCTCTACAGGAGTAATCAGTGACATTAAAGGGAGCAGGTCAAAGTCTCAAGACAATACAAGGAATGATAGGACCTCGCAAGCTAAGAATGTGCACTGGAAAAGAGTAGAAGAACAATCTAGGAACTTTAAGCTTGAATCAAATAAAACGAATCGTGTTGATTCTAGTATTAGCCATAGGCGTACTGCAATTAATTCGAATTCTGATACTATTTGCAAATCTTGTTCTGATGTCTGCTTGAATTCTGTTTCTTATCACTCCAGTTAATGTTGCTAATATTCATGCTAAAAAGGCAAAAAGGCAAAAACGAAAGAAAGTTAGAAAACAGTGGAAACCCACAGGAAGAACATTTAGTAAGATAGGCTATTATTGGATACCTGTTGGTCATAAGAATAATCAGACAATGCCCACTAGAAAATGGATGCCTACTGGTAGAACTATTCCCTTAAGAAGTGAGCACACTGTAAACAGGGCTAATACAGACACTAGTACTGCATCTATTCACAATGATTCCAGTGCCTCATTTTCTGATATAAATGCCTCTATTTCTGATGTGGGTGTTCCAACCATTGTTACTAACCAAATGGAACCCATTCTTGCATGGGGATCCCAATTATCCAGTTATCCATTCTTGTCTGTGTTCAACTGCAGATCGTTCAAATCGTTCTGTGGTACCTGGACTCAGGCTGTTCCAAGCATATGACTGGCGACCGGTCACGGCTCATGAACTTCGTGAGCAAATTCATCGGGACTGTTAGATTCGGGAATGATCATTTTGGTGCTATTATGGGTTATGGAGACTATGTTGTTGGCAAAAGTGTGATCTCCAGAGTTTACTATGTAGAAGGTCTTGGTCACAACCTGTTCTCTGTTGGTTAATTCTGTGATTCTGATCTAGAAGTAGCCTTCAGAAAACATACCTGCTTCGTTAGAGAACTTGATGGTAAGGAACTTTTAAGAGGTTCACGGGGTTCAAATCTATACACCATATCTATCGAAGATATGATGAAGTCTTCTCAAATTTGCTTACTGTCAAAGGCCTCTAAAACAAAGTCATGGTTATGGCATCGTCGTCTCAATCACTTGAACTTCGGTACCATTAATGATCTCTCCAGAAAGGACTTAGTTGTAGGTTTACCTAGACTAAAGTATGAAAAGGATCATCTTTGTTCAGCATGTCAATTGGGAAAAAGCAAGAAGTATGCCCATAAACCCAAACCTACTAACTCTGTCACGGAAGTTCTTCATATGATTCATATGGATTTATGTGGACCAATGAGGGTGCAGAATATATTTGGGAAGAAATATGTGTTAGTTGTGGTTGATGATTACTCTAGATTCACCTGGGTCAAGTTCTTAAGGACAAAGGATGAAACTCCTGATATCATCATCAAACTCATCAAACAGCTGCAGGTTCGACTTAACAAAACCGTCATAATTATCAGAACAGACAATGGAACTGAGTTTGTTAACAAACAACTTAGTGAATTCAATGAAAGCATTGGAATCAGCCATCAAAGAAGTGTTCCACGAACTCCTCAACAGAACGGTGTAGTTGAAAGACGAAATCGAACTCTTCTTGAAGCCGCTAGAACAATGCTGATTTACTCAAAGGTTCCAATGTTTCTCTGGGCTGAAGCAATTGCCACTGCATGCTACACACAAAATCGTTCCCTGATTCACACTGTTCATGGAAAAACTCCATATGAACTTGTCCACAACAGAAAACCTAATCTCTCTTTCCTTCGTGTGTTTGGTGCATTGTGTTATCCAACTAATGAGGGTCAAGACTTAGGAAAACTTAGGGCTAAAGCTGACATTGGAGTATTTGTAGGATATGCACCAAACAAAAAGGGATACCGAATCTACAACAAAAGAACCCGAAATAACATGGAAACAATTCACGTTACGTTTGATGAGCTGACCGGTCAAATGGCTCCTGGACACTCCAGTTCAGGACCCGAGCTTCAAAACAGTCCCATTAGTTCATCCCTTGTTCCAAACTCCTCTCAAGAAACTCCATATGTACCTCCATCTGAAGATGATTTAAAGAAATTGTTTGATCCTATGTTTGATGAACTTTATGATCCAAGTACTAATGAGGTGTTGATCCCTACAACAGAGGCTGCTCATATTCCTGTGAATGAAATCAATCCCTCAGTCTCAATATCTTTAAGTCAAGAAGCACCTACTGCTGATCCTTCCGTCTCATCAACAAATCATCATTCTTCAAATGTACATCATGGAACTGTTTCTGGCATCAATGATGAAGTTAATCCCTTTGCTACTCCTGAAGATGCTCCATTTGAAAACATATTTGCTCCTGAATCATCTTCTGAACCATCTTCTTCAGGAGACATCGACTCTGCTACTTCAGTCCCTCAACAACTACCACATGAACACCTCAGAAAATGGACTCACGATCATCCATTAGACAACATCATTGGAAATCCCTCTCGTCCTGTATCAACACGGAAACAACTTGCAACTGATGCCTTATGGTGCTTCTTCAACTCTGTACTATCTAAGATCGAACCAAAAGATGTTAAAACCGCCATGAATGAAGATAGCTGGTTCAATGCCATGCAAGATGAAATTCATGAGTTTGATCGACTTGATGTATGGGAGTTAGTACCTGCTCCAGACTGTGCTATGATTATTGCTCTTAAATGGATCTTCAAAGTGAAACTTGATGAGCATGGTGATGTGTTGAAGAATAAGGCTCGATTAGTTGCTAAAGGATACCGTCAAGAGGAGGGTATTGACTTTGAAGAATCCTTTGCTCCAGTTGCTCGAATCGAGGCAATCAGAATCTTTTTGGCTAATGCTGCTAGTAAGAACATGATTGTATATCAGATGGATGTGAAGACGGCATTTCTGAACGGAGACCTTAAAGAAGTCGTCTACGTCAGCCAACCTGAAGGATTTGTAAATCAAGAGCATCCTACTCACGTTTATCGTTTGAAGAAGGCCCTTTACGGTTTAAAGCAAGCTCCAAGGGCATGGTATGGTACACTGTCAAAGTTTCTTCTATCTACCGGATTTAGCAAAGGAGCAGTTGATCCTACATTGTTCACCAGAAAGTCAGGCAAACATTTAATTCATGTTCAAATTTATGTTGATGATATTATTTTTGCCTCGACAAACCCAATGGAATGTGATCGTTTTTCTAATGAAATGAGTTCAAAATTTCAAATGTCAATGATGGGACAAATGTCATTTTTCTTGGGATTACAAATTTCAAAAAGTCCCGGAGGCATTTTCATAAATCAATCTAAATATGCAACAGAGATCTTAAAGAAATTTGGATTTGATTCAAGTGACCCTGTTGACACCCCCATGATTGATCGAACCAAACTAGATGAGGACCACTCAGGGATCATGATTGACCAAACAAAATATCGTAGTATGATTGGATCCCTGATGTACCTCACTACTAGTAGACCAGACATCTTGTTCGCTGTTTGCATGTGTGCTAGATACCAGGCTAAGCCTACTAAAAAGCACCTTGAAGCGGTTAAAAGGGTCTTTCGGTATCTCCAAGGAACCATCAATATGGTTCTTTGGTACCCGAAGGACACCGGTAGGTCACTAACAGCCTATGCAGATGCTGATCATGCAGGGTGTCAAGATACTCGTCGAAGTACATCTGGAGGTGCTCAGTTTCTGGGTGATAAGCTTGTGAGCTGGTCTTCAAAGAAGCAAATGAGTACTTCTATTTACTCTACAGAGGCTGAATACATAGCCATGTCATCCTGTTGTGCTCAAATCTTATGGATGAGATCTCAATTATCTGACTATGGCTTTGTATTCAACAAAATCCCTCTGTACTGTGATAATAAAAGTGCTATTGCTCTCTCATGCAACAATGTTCAACACTCAAGAGCAAAGCATATCGACATTTGACATCATTTCATCAGGGAACAAGTGGAAAAAGGTGTGGTGGAACTCTATTTTGTGAGGTCTGAATTTCAGTTAGCAGACATCTTCACCAAAGCTCTTCCAAGAGAACGTTTCGAGTTTATTCTTCCACGTCTTGGCTTGAAAAGCCTTCAACCAGAAACTCTCAAACGTCTTCAGGAGGAAGACGAGGAGTAAAGGTCTATCTTCATCTATCTCTTGTATATATCTATTCTAAAAACAAAATACAAAATTATAAAACCTTCAAAATCCATAAAAATCTGAAAAATTCGAAAAAAAATCTTCAAAAAAAATAAAATTAAATAATATTGTCAATTTGTTATGCCTTTTCTCAGTTCGACAATATCTACGGTCTTTGAGATGTCATTCAAAGAATGACACAGGTCTTTAGATGTTGTTCGAATGTTAAAAAAAAAAAAAAAAAAAAAAAAAAAAAAAAAAAATTGAGAGAAAGAAAAACAATGGTTTATTGTCATTTCAGGCAGTAACCCGCTTTTCATAGAAAGAACAGAGCTATGCTTTACCATATTTTCAAATTCTATGCTCTGATTCTATAAACATTTATCTGCTGAAAACTAACTGCTTTGAAAAACAACTCGGTCTCTATTTTTTGATAATCATCAGGACTTATTTGTCAAAATCTCTATCTCTCAATCAACAACCTATGTCATTGATTGAGGGGGAGAATGATTTCAATTAAATATAGAAGTTATTTGACATTAAATTGTTTTCAAAAGATATTCATGCATGTTTTACCAATGGAGTTTTTAAGTCTTAAAATCCGATCCTTATCAGTTAAAACGCTTTCATAATCATGTCACAATTCTCCTTAAAAGCTGTCAAAATCAATTTAAATCTATAAGAGATCAAAAATCTCAAATGATTTGATAATTGTGATCGGGGGAGAATGTGTGATTTAAATTGAATTTAAACTGATAATTCGGTAAATGGTTTTATAAGGATGTACACGCTGTCCTTCCCACATGTGACAAACGATTTCAAATTTTCAATGCACATGTTGAGGGGGAGCATCTATCTTAAACCTATGATTTGAAACGTGATCATTTATCTCAATGTGCAGGTTCCCTCTAGTATGTGCAAAACTCTTTTCAAACCTCGAGGCACATATTGAGGGGGAGCAAAATCATGAAAACCTCATCCTTCCCCAAAATGCTTTATCTACTTGATTCGATTAAGGAAGTGATGTTGATATCTTTTAGAAAATGGTAATCAAAGAAGTTAATTCTTCCTCTTGCCTCCGTGTGCAAAACGATTTCAAACATTTGATGCACATGTTGAGGGGGAGTTCTCATTCTAAAAAATATCAAAAACAATTCAGGTACCAAATGCTTTGATAATACATCTTAAGTATCTGGATTGATTTTCAAATGGTTTTCAATTGGTTCCAATGGCAGATGAACAATACCAAAAAGACCGACCAACTTTATTTTATGTATGGTGATATAAGGATGATAAGGTTAGGTTTATGTTCCCATGATCCGCCAGAACCGGAGGGATCTACCCAGGGACTATCCACTAGTTAGTGTAGAGTTCTTAGGAATGATGATAAAAGGAGAAAAATGAGATATGGGAAGAGTGCGGACTGAGACATAGCAAGAACTAGAACAAACCCAACAAGGTTCTTGCTATGAAGTCTCGGTAAGCACTGAAGGGGTTGAAGAATTAAAAAGAATTGAATGAGAAAAGGGTGAAAACCAATAGCCCTCCATTTATTCAACCTTAGGGCAGGAAACTGGGTTCAATTCATATGCTACTGATGGTAACATCGGTATTGAAGACAAGACGTCATGGACCCAGTGACGCACTGCACTTCAACTTTCCAAACCACTCAAGTTCCTCTTAAAAGGACTTGTTTCATTCTCACGGGGAACCGACATATCTATCGACTTTCTCTTAGAGATTGTTGATATTGAAGAAGGAGACCCTCTCCCTAGTCTCCGGCACAGGATCCAAATATGCACAAATTGAGTCTAGAGCCACGAGATCATCAATAAATCTCATTAGGACACTTTCAATGAAAACTCTCTGTTTCACACAATGTGGAAAGAGAGACTATATCTTGAGTCCTACGCATTATCCTTATGGTATTGCCAGAACATCTGAGTGATTGATCCGCGCAAAACCGTCAAGTTCTCTCACGCAAGCGTAAGAAAACTTAAAACAGCTTAAACACGAAATCAATGAAGATCTGAGGAGTATAGAGTCTCCCCGGGTCGTTATGTCCCAGCGAGCTATGCAATGATTTATCAAACGTACAGTGATCGAGGAGTTTGAACGGAAAAAGGATTTGGTTATGATTATAACTACAGGAAAAAAGCCAACAAATAAAAACGGCTTAAAGGCAAATTAAAGAAAATTAAAAAGATAAAATCTATTAAATGAACGCTATCACTATATTTAAAGTGATGAACGTTTAAAAATTAGAACTAAAAACTTACGTTTAAAATAAAAATACGTAAACGTACAAAATAAAAAGTGAAATCTAAGAAATAAAAGCCCTAAAAATATGAAAAATACATTTTTACAAACCTAATGATATAAGAAACTTTATAGAAAAAGAAAATTATTTTTATGACTAATTAATTAATTACTATTAATTAAAAACTAATTTTAACTATTTAATAATTAACTAAAATACAAGAAATTAGGAAATAAAGCTAGAAAAATAAAATTATGAAATGGAAAAGTCTAAAATATCAAACTAGAATTTTCAAAACTATTTTTGTATTTTTCTGATTATTTTTCTATTTTTTATGAATTTTAAACTATTTAAAACTAATTAAATTACTAAAAATTACCAAATAAACTATGAAAAATCTGGAAAATTACTTTTTTCACTTTTTATATTTATCTAAACTTAATAAAATTGAAAAATTATTTTTTTGAACCTTTTCTGAATTTTTTATATTAAATGCTATTTAAAAATGATTAAAAACTGATTTAAATTGAGAAAAATAGCTAGACAACTTAGAAAAATCTGAAAATTTCAAGAAAAGTCTAAATTAATACTAGGAATATGAGAAAAATGGAAAAACAGGCACTTGTGTGGTGAAATATGAAACTGCTATTCAAGTGCTTATTGAAATAAGCACTTAAATAAGCTACAGTGACCCTACAAGCACCAAATGATTACAGAAGCTCTATACTACTAAAAGTGACCAATGGCAACTAAAATCAACAAGATACAATTACTAAATAACAAACTACAAGGATTTCATGTCTATGAATTTTAAGTCTAAAACAGATTCTGAGTGACACTTTAAGCACAAGCAGAAGCTTATAAATAAGCTCAAACTAAAATCTACTAATTGGAACTTGTAAAGGACCTGGGTGAGAGTAATTGTTCCAAAAATCAGCTTATGACAAGCTCTTATGAGCACTGTGTACAAGTTACACTATCTGTGAAAATCTCAGCATTCACTGAGTACAGTGGTGCAGGGCACTTTGGTCCCAAAAGAGAAGCTGATTTGAGGCTTTTACAAAAATTGTAAAAATCAGATAAAATGATGGCAAGAAAGAGCACCAGCTGAGCTTTCTAAAATACCAATCCTTACTTGATTAGACCCAAAGGTTAGCTCAAGAAAAATCCTTCTATCTGAGCCTAAAACCACTTTTTTTAACTTTTTGACTTTTGAAGATATTAAGAACTTTGACTAAGTTGAACTTTGGATCCAATTTTTTTGACTGAGATTGATGTAATATGTTGTAATAAGTACAATGCAAGCAAGTTTGATGATTTCTAATCACAAAATACTAATTTGCAATCCCAAATCACCAACAGTTAACAGTTAAAGGGAATTTAGAACAATTTTGACTTTTGTGGTTGCAGGCACCAATCCTTTGACTCAATTGAGCTCAATTACACTTAACAAGCATGAACCACTAAAACCTAACTACTGAATAAACCTTTATGACAGATAAAACAGTAATTCCAAACACCCCTTTCTGTTACTGATTTGAGCTCAAACTGATTTGAACAATGAAACAACTGATATTTAATGATCAAACTCACTTAATAACACTTAAACACTTCTATTAGAACAGATTATAACAGATTTTAACTACAAATATAGCTTATGCATGAAACCTTAATTTTGACTTACAAATAGTCCAAGCCACAATGGCTAGCAAATTGAGAACCAAGGACCTCTAACCTATATAATCCAACCCAATAAGCTATAATTCACCCCATTCCAAGCCTGCATCAACCCATCATCCACTCCATTTCCAATTCCATTGCCCAAGGGTCATTGAGTTGACTTTTATTGACCAGAACACAACTTTGCTTAAAACTTAAATTTAAACTACCCAAAAGCTTTAATAAGCTTATATAAGCTTCTTTGAATCCACAAATTTAGCCACTAAAGCTTTGATATAGAAATTCGAAAATGAAAATTTGCACAGTGAACTAGAAACTTGGAATGTAAACATAAACTGGAATTAATACTTGGAAAGAGTTTTAATACACTTTAAATGACTTAACTTGACAATATGAAGCAAAAGATTACAATTTAGAACTTGATTAAAAACAAAAACATAAAAACGACATACAATTTAGAATTAAAACTAACTACCACTTTTATCTTTATTCCCATGCTTCCTTTTATAATCCAAGGTTACTCTCTCTTTCTTCTGATTCTTTCCCACCATTCCTAGCCCTTGGATGACCTTGAATTAATCTCCACCATTCAAATATGATTTTTGGCGCCAAATTTCTTGTCTGCCCATTGGATGTTGAGTGAGGGGATACTGGTGCATTTAATGTAGCTTGGAAGCTAGTTGGAGGTGAGGGAACATGGGAGAGTGATTGGAGAGGAGGGGGGATGGGTTTAGCTAAGTTTCAGGGAAAGCAGGTGAGGAAGACTTTTTGGCGGGTTGAAGATATTGACCAGGATTTGACCAACAGTGGTTAATAATAGGGGGGTTCACAATTGTATTATGACAAGGGGTCCAGAATAGGCAGGGGGTCCAAAATTAGTTAAAAGGGTTTAAAACAATAGGGACTAATGTTGTACAATCTGAAAATTAAGGGGCCTAAGCTGCCAATTCATCAAACTTGTTTCAAAGGACCAAAAGTGACAATCTTCAAAAGTACAAGGACCAATGTTGCCATTTTCACATTTTCCAGGGACCAATTCTGCCAACTTTTAAACTTGAGGGACCATTTTTGCAATTTTCTCAAACTTTTAATATTTTTCACCAAAGGACTAAATTTGACAACTTATGATTTTAAAAGGACCTTTGGTGACTTTACTTTTGAAATTATGTGCTCAGGGACTGTTTTTGACAACTTTTTGAAACTTGGGGGACTGAAACTGCAATTTTTGCAAATTTGATATGTTTTTCATCTGATTTTGATATTTTTGAATTTAAAACACATAAAACACTGATTTGTAATATTTTGATCATTTTGATGTGTTTCTGAGTGTTTTCAGATGATTTTGCAGTTTATTTTGTACAAAAATGATGAGTATTTACACACTCATCAATCCCCCACACTAAGATATTGCTAGTCCCTAGCAATGATTTGAGAAAACATAATGGATTTTAAACTCTTTACCAAAAGCCATTACTTCTGGAGTAGCCAAATGTTTCAGTTCAAGTAAGAACCATGGTACACCGATAACCATGTGATTTTGAGCAAACCACCAGCTTCCAACGGATTTGATTTGTCTTTACCAGAAGCCGTACCCTTCTGGACTAGCCAACTCTTAGATAAATTATCAATATTATCTTTGGTGAGCTGATTACCAATTATGGTTTTTCCACTGCCTTTACCACAAGCCATAATCTTGCGGGCTAGCCAACTCTTCACTTTTTAGGATATGGTGAGCTGAATACCATACAATTTTGGGCAAATTGCAAGCCATATAAACGGATTTGATATATCTTTACCAAGAGCCGTTTGCTCCTGGATTAGCCAATCCTTTTGTCTTACAGACATGGCGGACTGATAACCAAATGAGTAAGTGTAGAACACTTACTCCAAAAAAAATTTTGGCCAAAAACGGGGGAATTGGGTATAATTATATGATAAAATTCGTGAGAATTCCCCCCCACACTTAGAAATGAATATTGCCCTCAATATTCAAAGTACCGGCGGTTATGCCGAAACAAAGAACGTAAAAGGGAAATACTACGGCCATTATTTAGAAAGAAGATTTTTTTTTTTTTTTTTTTTTTTTTTTTTTTTTTTTTTTTTTTTTTTTTTTTACACAACATGTGGGGCATCACCCCCACACTTAGGTGGTAGAAAGGGGTAAGAAGACAGAAATATGGGTGAAAACCCATATGGTGTGTGCTACTGTTTTTGATTCCCGAGTCGCTAGCTTGACTCGATCCCCGCATTCATTTGTTCATGGGGAAAGTAACGTGGAAAACCAATCTCGATCGGACTTTCGTTCACAATGTTAATGAACATATGAACATCAGAAAGTTCCACACCGACGAGATACAACCTCGGTATTGTTTAATAGTAGAAACTATAAAGGATGATACCGGGGTCAAAGATGGTGTCCTCATTCCCGAAAGAGAAAAGGGAAAGAGCAACCACACCATCTGTGAAGAATGGAATAAAGACGTACATGAGAATGCATGTCCATTCCTCAGCAGAGAGAAGCAAATCACCAGTTTTGACATCTTTAAGCTTAAACTTGAAGCTTAGATGGTGATTGTGAAGAAGATGTCCGGGAGGGAGGGTGGGAAATGGTTCTTCAATCAACAGACTTTCCAGAAAAAGGATGTCTCCCTCCGGATCAAGGTAAGTATTATCAATTCCCATTGGAATTGACTCATCACTAAGAAAGGCCTCGACTTCATTCCAAAAGTTGTCATCTTCCTCATCAGGAGTGAGAGAAGGGATGGAAGAGTCGGGAATAAGACTAGAAGATGATGGATTCTTTTTGAGCAATTCATCCATGGGAAGAATGTCTCCCATTGGATCACAAACATCATCATCCAACTCAGATGAAACTGAAGAGAGTTTAGTTTCATCCACAGACTTAACAATCTCGATGCGACAAACTGATGCCGGAGGTGGGACAAGTGGTGTGCTCTTAGAGCTAGCAGTTTCCACCACTTCCGATGAAGTCTCCGATTCTAGATCATCGTCATCATCATCAAGAACACTCTTGACTTCCCTGGTACAACTTTCAAACCATTTGCTTGAAACACTCTTGACTTCCCCGGCAGCGGCGCCAAAAATTTGATCCGCGCAAAACCGTCAAGTTCTCTCACGCAAGCGTAAGAAAACTTAAAACAGCTTAAACACGAAATCAATGAAGATCTGAGGAGTATAGAGTCTCCCCGAGTCGTTATGTCCCAGCGAGCTATGCAATGATTTATCAAACGTACAGTGATCGAGGAGTTTGAACGGAAAAAGGATTTGGTTATGATTATAACTACAGGAAAAAAGCCAACAAATAAAAACGGCTTAAAGGCAAATTAAAGAAAATTAAAAAGATAAAATCTATTAAATGAACGCTATCACTATATTTAAAGTGATGAACATTTAAAAATTAGAACTAAAAACTTACGTTTAAAATAAAAATACGTAAACGTACAAAATAAAAAGTGAAATCTAAGAAATAAAAGCCCTAAAAATATGAAAAATACATTTTTACAAACCTAATGATATAAGAAACTTTATAGAAAAAGAAAATTATTTTTATGACTAATTAATTAATTACTATTAATTAAAAACTAATTTTAACTATTTAATAATTAACTAAAATACAAGAAATTAGGAAATAAAGCTAGAAAAATAAAATTATGAAATGGAAAAGTCTAAAATATCAAACTAGAATTTTCAAAACTATTTTTGTATTTTTCTGATTATTTTTCTATTTTTTATGAATTTTAAACTATTTAAAACTAATTAAATTACTAAAAATTACCAAATAAACTATGAAAAATCTGGAAAATTACTTTTTTCACTTCTTATATTTATCTAAACTTAATAAAATTGAAAAATTATTTTTTTGAACCTTTTCTGAATTTTTTATATTAAATGCTATTTAAAAATGATTAAAAGCTGATTTAAATTGAGAAAAATAGCTAGACAACTTAGAAAAATCTGAAAATTTCAGGAAAAGTCTAAATTAATACTAGGAATATGAGAAAAATGGAAAAACAGGCACTTGTGTGGTGAAATATGAAACTGCTATTCAAGTGCTTATTGAAATAAGCACTTAAATAAGCTACAGTGACCCTACAAGCACCAAATGATTACAGAAGCTCTATACTACTAAAAGTGACCAATGGCAACTAAAATCAACAAGATACAATTACTAAATAACAAACTACAAGGATTTCATGTCTATGAATTTTAAGTCTAAAACAGATTCTGAGTGACACTTTAAGCACAAGCAGAAGCTTATAAATAAGCTCAAACTAAAATCTACTAATTGGAACTTGTAAAGGACCTGGGTGAGAGTAATTGTTCCAAAAATCAGCTTATGACAAGCTCTTATGAGCACTGTGTACAAGTTACACTATCTGTGAAAATCTCAGCATTCACTGAGTACAGTGGTGCAGGGCACTTTGGTCCCAAAAGAGAAGCTGATTTGAGGCTTTTACAAAAATTGTAAAAATCAGATAAAATGATGGCAAGAAAGAGCACCAGCTGAACTTTCTAAAATACCAATCCTTACTTGATTAGACCCAAAGGTTAGCTCAAGAAAAATCCTTCTATCTGAGCCTAAAACCACTTTTTTTAACTTTTTGACTTTTGAAGATATTAAGAACTTTGACTAAGTTGAACTTTGGATCCAATTTTTTTGACTGAGATTGATGTAATATGTTGTAATAAGTACAATGCAAGCAAGTTTGATGATTTCTAATCACAAAATACTAATTTGCAATCCCAAATCACCAACAGTTAACAGTTAAAGGGAATTTAGAACAATTTTGACTTTTGTGGTTGCAGGCACCAATCCTTTGACTCAATTGAGCTCAATTACACTTAACAAGCATGAACCACTAAAACCTAACTACTGAATAAACCTTTATGACAGATAAAACAGTAATTCCAAACACCCCTTTCTGTTACTGATTTGAGCTCAAACTGATTTGAACAATGAAACAACTGATATTTAATGATCAAACTCACTTAATAACACTTAAACACTTCTATTAGAACAGATTATAACAGATTTTAACTACAAATATAGCTTATGCATGAAACCTTAATTTTGACTTACAAATAGTCCAAGCCACAATGGCTAGCAAATTGAGAACCAAGGACCTCTAACCTATATAATCCAACCCAATAAGCTATAATTCACCCCATTCCAAGCCTGCATCAACCCATCATCCACTCCATTTCCAATTCCATTGCCCAAGGGTCATTGAGTTGACTTTTATTGACCAGAACACAACTTTGCTTAAAACTTAAATTTAAACTACCCAAAAGCTTTAATAAGCTTATATAAGCTTCTTTGAATCCACAAATTTAGCCACTAAAGCTTTGATATAGAAATTCGAAAATGAAAATTTGCACAGTGAACTAGAAACTTGGAATGTAAACATAAACTGGAATTAATACTTGGAAAGAGTTTTAATACACTTTAAATGACTTAACTTGACAATATGAAGCAAAAGATTACAATTTAGAACTTGATTAAAAACAAAAACATAAAAACGACATACAATTTAGAATTAAAACTAACTACCACTTTTATCTTTCTTCCCATGCTTCCTTTTATAATCCAAGGTTACTCTCTCTTTCTTCTGATTCTTTCCCACCATTCCTAGCCCTTGGATGACCTTGAATTAATCTCCACCATTCAAATATGATTTTTGGCGCCAAATTTCTTGTCTGCCCATTGGATGTTGAGTGAGGGGATAGTGGTGCATTTAATGTAGCTTGGAAGCTAGTTGGAGGTGAGGGAACATGGGAGAGTGATTGGAGAGGAGGGGGGATGG
This sequence comes from Chrysanthemum seticuspe, assembly GCA_019973895.1. Lineage (NCBI taxonomy): Eukaryota > Viridiplantae > Streptophyta > Magnoliopsida > Asterales > Asteraceae > Chrysanthemum > Chrysanthemum seticuspe. The sequence continues at coordinate 209,601,074 of BPTQ01000003.1, read as the reverse complement.
GTTTAGCTAAGTTTCAGGGAAAGCAGGTGAGGAAGACTTTTTGGCGGGTTGAAGATATTGACCAGGATTTGACCAACAGTGGTTAATAATAGGGGGGTTCACAATTGTATTATGACAAGGGGTCCAGAATAGGCAGGGGGTCCAAAATTAGTTAAAAGGGTTTAAAACAATAGGGACTAATGTTGTACAATCTGAAAATTGAGGGGCCTAAGCTGCCAATTCATCAAACTTGTTTCAAAGGACCAAAAGTGACAATCTTCAAAAGTACAAGGACCAATGTTGCCATTTTCACATTTTCCAGGGACCAATTCTGCCAACTTTTAAACTTGAGGGACCATTTTTGCAATTTTCTCAAACTTTTAATATTTTTCACCAAAGGACTAAATTTGACAACTTATGATTTTAAAAGGACCTTTGGTGACTTTACTTTTGAAATTATGTGCTCAGGGACTGTTTTTGACAACTTTTTGAAACTTGGGGGACTGAAACTGCAATTTTTGCAAATTTGATATGTTTTTCATCTGATTTTGATATTTTTGAATTTAAAACACATAAAACACTGATTTGTAATATTTTGATCATTTTGATGTGTTTCTGAGTGTTTTCAGATGATTTTGCAGTTTATTTTGTACAAAAATGATGAGTATTTACACACTCATCTGTGATGTGTTTACATATTCACAATGAAGATGGAAAGCCTTCTGGAGCCAACATCAAACAAGCTCCTGGTAGGTGGCATGTTAGATCTATTATATAGATCAACCATGTGACAACTGAACAGAAACAATGGGGCGATTCAATCTCTTGAATCAATCCTGGTTCAGGTTATGGATTGTCGGATACCTTTGAAAAACCGGTCTTTGTGCTTAACAACTCTTTTCTTTAGCACATCGACCGTGTACTCATTTTTCAAACCAAAAGGTGTTTTTATGATTGATAATTGATTTTCAATAAAACCTTCGTTGTATTGCAAAAACAATTTCTATTGAGCAATACACGATTGTTTTTCAAATCTCTTTTCATCAATCAGTGGACTTAAAATTCGCTGGTTCACTCACTCCGTGTTGTCTTCTTTGAGATGTTCCGGTTTGAGAACAGCTAGAGCAGCTGCGAAACCCTGTCAAGGAAATTCTTCGAAATTATACCTGATCACAGGCAGTACATGTACTGATCAACGGGGAACCGTGGGCCGTGTACCTCAATTCAACGAAAGTGATCAAAGACACTTTCGTGCGATTTATTGCTAACTATTTTAAGCAGGTACACCCGACGTTTGCAGCTGATCAGAATGAAGCGGTCAATCCATAGCCGCATGCTCACTTAACATATTCATCTCAAAAGAAATCATGATTAGTGCATCAATGACTCTGATATTTTCACTCCATGCTTCTGCTACGCTGCTGCCAATATCATGAATCAACTAAAGCTTCTGCTACTCTGATGAGAAGATATCATGATCCAAAAAGTGAGCATGTCGGTCCTAATGTCACAACATCACATAATACCAACACCACAAAGGATATCTCAGAGATGTTTTTGATAGTTGATGATCTCAAAAGCTGGCTCAAATTTATTATCACGTGGATCAGTAAAAGACCTCCACTTGGAGTAACCAAACATGCAATGTGAAGAATCAATGACTACGAGCTTCGGAGCAATGTACTACATCAAGAATGCAAGAACAATTGTTAATGACATATCTGTTTGTATTCAATATAATTTTAGTATATGTTTGAGGTGAATAAGTGGAATTCTAGAGATACTTATCTTGTAGATTACGTATTGTATATTGTAAAAGACTCCTTAGCCTATAAAAGGAGGTCCTAGGTTAGAGTTAGATATACGTTTAGTGATATCTAAAGTCGATCACTTCAAGGTTGTAAAACCCTAATACTGTCAAGAGTATTCGTATATTAATAAACATATTGAGGTGTTTAGTGATAATTAATGTTCTATTATTATTAATCTTCTTAAGGTTAAACACTAGATTCCGCATAGTATTTAATATATTGTGTTTGTTAAGTCAGCTTCTATATTAGATCGTTTGCTCAACTGGGATCAACAAGTGGTATCAGAGCTTGTGATCTAGAAGCTGTGATCAAGAAGAAGTTGTGTTATATTCAGATATGTTCTTATTCAATCATTCAAGATGAGTGACGAAACTCACATGGTTACTGCCTCTAAGGTGCCTATGCTAAAGCAGGGAGAGTACGAGATATGGAAGATGAGGATGATGCAATACATTCGCATGATTGACTACAACATGTGGGATGTCATTGTAAAGGGTGATACTCTACCAAAGATTGGTGCTGATGGTAAAGCAATCACCATTGTGGCTGAAACTGATAAAGCTCAAAGGAAGCTGGAGATCAAGGCTCATAGTATTCTCAGTATAGGAATACCCAATGAGTATTCATTGGACTTTCAAGAATATGATACTGCCAAAGAGTTGATGGATGCCATTGAACAAAGATTTGCTGGTAATAGTGCTACCAGAAAATCAAGGAAGAACATGCTTAAGCATCAATTGGAAAACTTCTCTGCTACCAGTGGAGAAAGTCTTGATGGAACTTAAAATAGACTACAGAAGCTCATCAGTTACTTGAAATTACTTGATTATAAAGTTCCTCAAGAAGACATCAACCTCAAGTTTGTTAGAAGCTTGGCACCTGAATGGGCAATGCATACAGTTGTTTGGAGAAACAAAGATGATTTTGACAAACTAACCTTGGATAATCTCTATAACAACTTAATGGTCTATGAGTCTGAGAAGAATGTAGCTAGTTCATCCTCTACTACTCATAACTTGGTTTTTGTGTCTACCAACAACATGAGTTCTCAGGAAACTACCACTGCTATTTATGAAGTTTCCACTGCTAACTCTAATGTTTCCACTACTAGTGATAACGTTAGTGATGGTGCTATCTGTGCTTTTCTAGCTGAACTCACAAACAATGCTTCAGTGTTGAACTAGGATTTAGATCAAATTGATCCTGATGATCTTGAAGAAATTGAACTTAAGTGGGAGATGGCTATGCTCACTTTGAATGCTAGAAGATTTATGAGGAGAACTGGTAGAGAGATCAAGTACAGTGGTCAAAGCAAAGCTGGGTTTGATAAGAGCAAGATGGAGTGTTACAACTGTAAAAGGAATGGGCACTTTGTAAGGGAGTGTAGGGCTCCAAAGAGGAATGGTGAAAATTTCAAGAAGGCAACTGAAGAACCAAAGCCTTCTTCAGCATTGGTGGCTCAAGATGGACTTGGTGACTATGACTGGAGTGACCAGATTGAGGAAGGACCTAATGCTGCTTTTCTTGCAAGTGAAGCTTCCAAAGTACACAACTTTGCTCTCATGACATATGCTTCATCATCATCTGGTTATGATTCTGAGGTATCCAATAGTTCAAATAGTTCTGGTTGTTCTTTTAAATCTTGTCAGGATACTTTAGAAGCTTTTAAAGCTGTGAATGAGAGTCTTAGAAAAGAAGTTGAACGTCTTGAAATAGATAACTTAGGTTATAGATTTGGACTTAAAAATGTAGAAGAAAAGCTTGAGTTTAGTAAAAAGTGTGAGTTTGAATATGTTGATAAGAAAAACATTCTAGGTGGTGAAGTTGAGATTAGAGATAGAGAAATCAATGTTCTTAAGCAGAAACTTGAAGAAGCTGAATATGTAAAACAAGAAACCTTAGATGAAAAAGAGAAACATATAGTTAGGGTTGAGAAACTAAATTATGCTTCTGAGTTAGTGAATAAGTCCATTGAAAGTCACTTAATAAAAAAGGGTTATGGCTTAGGGTACACTAAAGTAACACCTCCCATGAAAAGTGCTTTTGCACCACCTGGAACTGAGTTGTCATTTAATAGTGAGTTTAGTTTTAACAAACCTGTAGGTAAAATAGTGAGTCTCAGTCACCTAAGGTAGTTGATGAGAGGTCATCTGATGCACCAATCATTGAAGATTGGGAGTCAGAAAGTGAGGATGATAAGTCTGAGTCAACATAATCTGAAAAGGAAAACATTAAATCGGTTGATTCAAAACAATTAAAATTTGTGAAACCTAGATTTGGAACATCTATCTCTAAGAAAGTTGTTGAGTATAATGAGATTCCTAAAAAACAGATGAACAGGTACAAACCAAGGGGAAATCAAAGGAACTTTAATGGCTTTATCTCAAACAAGGTAGGAAGTGAGTTTAAGTTTGTTAAAAAGGCTTGTTATCAATGTGGTAGTTTTGAGCATTTGCAGAAATATTGTAATAACTACCAACCACCTGTTTGGAACCAATGGAAGAGGATCAATCATCAAAATTTTTCAAAACAAACACATCCTCATCCTAATAGAAACATGGTTCCAAGAGCAGTGTTAATGAGAAATGGAACAACTAAATCAATAATCACTGCTGCACCAAAAGGATTTCCAACTACTAGATCAAAAACTGATTTCACTGCTAAGCAAAACCTTTTCACTGCTAAGCAAAATATTACCACTGCTAAGGCAAAAGCAGTTTCCCCTGGCGTGCCTAAGGTGATAACTGATACAGTGGTTGGAAGTCATTTTTATGTTGTAAAGCCCTCAGGTTGCTGGCAATGGAAACCAAAGACAAAGGTTTTAGAACATTTCAGTAGTGCATCAATGGACTTAAAGAAATTTGACTATGTTGATGCACAAGGCAGACCCAAGTCAGTCTTGGCTTGGGTCCCCAAAAGGAACTAATTTCTCTATTTTCATGTGCAGGGAAATCTACAGGAAGAGCTACAGGAAAAAGGTATATTTGACAGTGGTTGCTCTGGGCACATGACATGGGATTAGAGCAACCTTGAGGATTTTGAAGCATTTGATGGAGGATATGTGGCTTTTGGTAATGATCCAAAGGGTAGAAAAATTGTTGGCAGAGGAACAATTTAGACAGGAAAGTAGGACTTTGAGAAGGTATATCTGGTAAAGGGACTCAAGTACAATTTGTTTAGTGTTTCCCAAATGTGTGATAAAAAGAATTGGGTTCTTTTTGGGGAAATTGAATGTGTGGTTTTATCACCTGATTTTAAGATGCCTGATGATAAGTATGTGTAACTTAGGGTTCCTAGGAAAGAAAACATATATTGTTTTAATATGAAAGATGTAATTCCTAATAGAACCTTAACTTGTTTGTTTGCAAAAGCATCAGTTGATGAGTCAAAACTTTGGCATAGAAGGCTAGGTCACTTAAATTTTAAAACAATTAATAAATTGGTGAAGGGAAATCTTGTACGAGGTTTACCTTCAAAATTTTTTGAAATAAAGAACTTTTTGTGGCTTGTCAAAAAGGTAAACAACATGGAGTCTCTTGTAAGACCAAGACTGTGAACACCATAACTCAACCACTTTTTATGTTACATATGGATGTGTTTGGTCCTACATTTGTGAAAAGTTTGAATCATAAGCAGTATTGCCTAGTTATCACAGATGATTACAACAAATTTTCATGGCTTTACTCTTTAGCATCTAAGAGTGAAACTAGTGAGATCCTTAAGAGTTTCATAATTAAGATAGAAAATCTAGTAAACCATAAGGTTAAAGTAATCAGATGTGACAATGGAACTGAGTTTAAGAATGATGTTATGAATTAGTTTTGTGTGGTAAAGGGTATAGAAAGACAGATTAGTGTTGCTAGGACACCTCAGCAAAATGGTGTAGCTGAGAGGAAAAATAGAGCACTAATTGAGGCTGCTAGAACAATGTTGTCTGAATCCAAATTACCTACTACCTTTTGGGCTAAAGATGTAGGCACAACATGCTATGTGCAGGATAGAAGTAAGGTAGTTAAGCCTCATAACAAGACCCCATATGAGCTTTTACATGGTAGGAAGCCTATGATAGATTTCCTAGAACCTTTTGGGTGTCATGTTACTATCTTGGATACCATAGACCACCTATGCAAGTTTGAGGAAAAGGCAAATGATGGATACTTTATTGGCTATTCTTTCAATAGTAAAGCTTTTAGAGTATACAATAGGAGGACTAGAAGGGTTGAAGAAAACCTACATGTTAGGCTTAGTGAAGAAACTCCTAGTGTTGAGAGTAAAGGACCAGATTGGCTTTTTAATATAGATATGCTAACAAAATCCATGAATTATGAGCCAATAAATGCAGGTACATCCATTAATGTTGATGCAGGTACACAAAATAATTCTGATGCATGAACAAATTCTAAGGAAGCTGAATCTTCAAAAGAATTCTATTTGATTGAGAAGTGGAAACCTGGTTCTGTCTCTCCCATCATTGAAAAGAAGGGTCCCTCAGATAATGATGTTTTGGAAATTGTAGATTCAGGGAACATGGGAGATCATCATCAAGATAAGGAAGAGTTGTCTGATGGTAACTCAGTGTCAGTAGAAGAAATTGTGAAAGATAAGGGAGTTGCTGATAACACTGCTACGCCAAGTGTTAACACTGCTAGTTCAAATGATATCCCTGCTGGCACAAGTTATACCACTGCTGAGTCCTCACCAACAAAATCAACTAGTAGTATTATCTTTGAAAACACTGCTAATCCATTTGATAGTACTGCTGATCTGGAAATTGATCCAGACATGCCAGCTTTGGAAGAAATTGATACTCCTATAGATGATGAAGCCATTGATGATTTTTTCAAAGATGCTGATGTTTCTAATTCGGAGAGTGTCATTACAGAAAGTCCAGTTCCTACCACTAGAATCCATAAAGATCATCCCAAAGAGTTAATACTTGGCACTCTAAATACCCCAGTACAAACAAGAAGCAAGATGTTAATACAAATGAACCGTAAAAACATTTATTAATATTTTGCGATCTCTTTGTGTTTTGTTGATAACAAATATAATGTTATCTTAAGTACAATTATAAGGATACATGTTATTTTTGTAAAGCATTTACATATAGCCATTTAAATACAAAATGTTGTAATAAATCATTTGTTGTAAAAGTTTATTAGGATGGGTAAAAATCACAACCCATGGATCATATCCATAACCTATGGTATTGACCCATACCCACTTGACTAGATACATTTTACTCATTAGATACATTGAATCTAAAAGAATACTCATGGACCAACCCAGAACCCATGACCCATGACCCATAACCAAAAAACCCATGGGCAAAGAGTAGAGTCCCACGGATCCCTAGGATTACACTAGACGGATCCCTTGTGGGAGGGATCCGTGGGATCCGGGGAACAGTGGCAGATTTTGCCTATAAATAAAGAGCCATTTCTTCATTCTAACTCACCCCTCTTCTTACGAATTCTCTCATATACTCTCATTCTCTTCTAACAAAATATCACTTGATCTAGAGAGTACTTATTTCTTTCTTTCTTTAGTGATTCTCATATAGGTCCTTCTCTAAGGCGAGATCACGAGCATTCTACAAGTAATACAAGCAAGGGTTTCTTGATTGATTTGTCCCTCCGCAAGATTTCTGTAGCGAAGATCTTGTATTTGATATTTCACATATTTGTTGTGTAATAGTTGTGTTGGTTTGGTCCACCGTGTTACGGACTCGGTATTTAGCTTTGTACCAGAAAAAGGTGTAAGCAACGTTGTGAAGGCTTCTTCGCCAAGTTGAAGGAGTTTGTTGACATAGTGCTTGAACTCTCGAGTAGGTGACTCAGGGAGTGGAGTAGGGCAAGGAAGGTGTCCTTGTAGCCGAACCACTATAAATCGGTTGTGTCATTTATATCCTTTGCTTTACTTTATTTACTTGCTTTATCATTAGATCTATACTTTCTCTACATCCCTACGATCCCACATATTTTCGAATCTAAAGTTTTTGAAACTAACTTAAAATCGGCAAAACTATTCAACCTCCCTTCTAGTTTTTTACAATTGGTATCAGAGCTAAGTTTATAAAAGTTTTAAAGTAAACCGTATTTTAAAAAGTTTTCGATCACTATGGGTTCTGAAAATTACAAAGAAGGGAAATCTATGCAACGACCACCACTACTTGAAACTAATGGTTTTATATATTGGAAAAATAGATTCGAAATGTATGTGAAGTCTAAAGATATTGATCTTTGGTACATTATTGTTGAAGGCGATTTTGAAGGTACCTCAAAAGATGATAAAGGAAATTTAGTTAACATACCTCATGATAAACTAAGTGATGAAATGAAGAAAAAGCTTTCTAAAAATAGTGAAGCTAAAATGGTTTTGTATAATGCTTTACCCAAAAAGGAATTCGAAAGAATTTCTATGCTTAAAACCTCTAAAGAAATTTGGAATTCTTTAGTTGTAATTCATCAAGGTTATCAACAAGTTAAAAATAATAAAATTGATTTATTTGTTCAACAATATGAACAATTTTCAATATCGGATGAGGAAACTATAGATCATTCATTTGCTAATTTTAATACTATTATTACATCTTTACAAGCACTTGATGAATCTTTTTCTAGCCGTAACCATGTTAGGAGATATCTAAGGGCACTTCCATCCAAGTGGAGTACCAAGGTGACGGCGATTTAAGAGTCAAAAGATTTCACAATCCTCACCCTTGATGAACTCATAGGCAACCTAAAAGTCTAAGAGCTTGTCCGTGCTAAAGATTCCGAAGCCTCAAAGGTGAAAGAGAAACACAAATCTCTTGCCCTTAAAGCCAAAAAGGCTTCAAGCGATAAAGAGAACTCCTTTTCGGATAGTGACGACGAGGAGTATGCTATGGCGGTAAGGGACTTTAAAAAGTTCTTTACAAGGAAGGGAAGATACGTCAAACAACCGTATGACGACAAGAAAGGATTCCAGAAAAGCAAAGAGGACGAGAAACCAAGGGATGATCGTGCTTGCTTTAAATGTGGGGACCAAAACCACTTTATTAGTAAGTGTCCGAAACGGGATGATCAAAAGGCGTTTGTGAGCGGCACGTGGGGAATGAGCGACTAGGAGTTCGAAGAAATTTGTCTCATGGCAAATGACGAGGTATGTCACAAATACTATAGTAGCTCATCACTAGATGACGACTCATTGCATAATGAATATGACAAACTTTGCAATATTAGCTTAAAACTAATTAACAAGAACAAGCTTTTAAAAAGTCAAAACCAACGTTTAGATAAAGAAGTCATAGAATTAAAAGCAAAATTGAAACGTCTAGAAAAGGGTAAAATAGCAAGTGGTGAATGTGAACTTTGTGTTCAACTTCAAACACTCGTTGATCAACTAGATTCTGAAATTGCTAGAATGAGTACGAATACTTTAGATATGATATTAGATAGTGTTAAAACCGGAAACAACCAAAAAGGTTTAGGTATTCAACAACTTGATCCATCAACTAGTGAAAACAAAGAAACACAATTTGTTAAAGCACTAGAAAAACCAGCCACTGTTGTGGCGGATCCCACGGATCCCATAAAAATGGAACCGGCTAGTGTACAGCCAGGGATCCGTGGGTCTGCTGTAGCAAACAGTGTTAATAACATAACTTCTTCAACTAGAACTGTTTTTGTTATCGTTAATAAGAAGAAACCAACTCATTTTACCACTAGACAACCACCTCCGAAATATAATCCTATTTTTGCAAGAAACAAGGCTCCATCTTTTTCAAAACCTAATCCATCTAGGAGACCTAATAATGTTTACCCGAGAAGTAACCATCAAATGGGCTCGAACCCAAATATGCAAAATGGTTTTCCTTTTCAAAATTTTGCTCCATGGAATGCATACTCATCTTATCCATACATGTCTAACATGAATGGAATGTTTAACACTAATTTACCCATGAACAAATGGGGACCAAACTTTTGAGTTAATTGTTTTCTTAGGTGTGCTTAAAGGTCGACCTAGACCCGGATGAGTGGGTCAAGGATAGCGGGTGCACGAGGCACATGACCGACAATAAAGATCTATTCTCCACATATGAATCCTTCAATAGAGGTAATGTGGTGTTTGGAAATAGCAAAAGTAAAATCATCGGTAAAGGTATGATTTCTAACAAATCTCTAACCATTAACGATGTGTGTCACGTAGAAAACCTAAACTTTGACCTCTTAAGTATAGGACAAATATGTGATAAAAAGTGCAATGTACTTTTTACCGAAACTGGTAGTAAGATATTAAAAAATGGCATAACCATAGGAAGAGGAATTAGGAAACATGGAGTCTATGTCATTAAAATCAGTAATGAACCTAAAGACAAACTATGTCTTACCTCTATGGATGATACTTCGACCTTATGGCATCGAAGATTGGGTCATTCCAATATGCAACTTCTTCAATCGCTATCATCCAAAGATCTAGTAAGAGATCTACCTAAGTTAAAATATGAACATCACTTTTGTGATGCTTGTAATGTAGGAAAACAAGTTCATTCTAGTCATAAAGCTAAAAACATGGTGTCTACAACTAAGTGTCTAGAATTACTACACATGGATTTATTTGGTCCATCTGCTATCCAAAGTTATGGAGGCAACTACTACACTTTGGTCATAGTGGATGATTACTCTAGGTACACATGGACAAAATTCTTAAAGAACAAAATGGAAACTTCTAATTATTTTGAAATATTAAGCAAGAAAATCCAAAGACAACTAGGAAGTCCTATAGTGTCTATTAGAACGGATCATGGTAGGGAATTTGATAATGAAGTGCAATTTGGAGACTTATGTGACGCTAATGGTATTACTCACAACTTCTCGGCTCCACGCACTCCACAATCGAATGGGGTAGTTGAAAGAAAGAATAGAACCCTACAAGAAATGAGTCACACAATGCTTAATGAACAATCCATACCTCAAAAGTTTTGGTGCAATTCCGTTGATACTTCAACGTACATACTCAATCAAGTCTTAATTAGACCAATCTTAGGTAAAACTCCATACGAGTTACTCCGAGGCAAAAAGCCTACGTTAGATCACTTTAGAGTCTTTGGTAGGAAAGGTTTTCTTCCTAACACTAAAGACTACCTTACAAAATTTGATCCTAAATCAACCGAAGGTATCTTTCTAGGTTACTCTCCAAATAGCAAAGCTTACGTCATATTAAATAAAGAAACAATTAAGGTAGAAGAGTCATTAATTGTAAAATTTGATGAAAGTCCACCCAAACCCTCTCAACCTCTTGTCGATGACGAGATTGTAGAAAGTGAAGCTATAGTAATAAAGAAAAAGATAAATGAAGAAGATGAACCTTTAAATGATGAAGTCATAAATATTAAAGAGTCCAAAGATCACCCCGTAGATAAGGTCATAGGAAAGTTAAACGAAAGAACATTAAGGTCTCAAGTTCAAAACCAAAGTAGCTTATTTTGTTTTGTTTCAACCATAGAACCTAAGAATACACAAGAAGCCATAAAAGATGAATGTTGGGTAATGGCTATGCAAGAAGAATTAAATCAATTTGTTTCTAATGATGTTTGGACACTTGTCCCTCCACCTAGTAATCAAACCATAATAGGAACCAAATGGGTTTATAAAAACAAATTAGATGCAAACGGAGTAGTGTCCAGAAACAAGGCTAGACTCCTTGCCCAAGGGTATAACCAACAAGAAGGAATAGACTTTAATGAGACCTATGCCCCCGTGGCTAGATTAGAGTCTATAAGAACACTTCTTCCTTATGTTTGTGCTAATGATCTAAAGCTTTATCAAATGGATGTCAAAAGTGCTTTTCTAAATGGCTTTATTAATGAAGAAGTATATGTAGCTCAACCTCCGGGCTTCATCAATTTTGAAAATCCTAAACATGTTTATAAGTTAAAGAAAGCCCTTTACGGTCTTAAACAAGCTCCAAAAGCTTGGTATGATAGACTCAAGTCATTCTTAATCAAACACAACTATACCATGGGGTTAGGTGACAACACACTTTTTACTAAGAAAAGTGAGTCACATATAATCATAGTTCAAATATATGTACATGATATTATATTCGGATCCACTTGTCAAGACATTTTTTTTTTCTCTAAAATCATGCATGACGAGTTCGAGATGAGTATGATGGGAGAACTTAGTTTCTTTCTTGGTCTACAAATCAAACAAGTAGAAGATGGTATCTTCTTTAATCAATCTAAATACATAAAAGAGATGTTAAAGAAATTCAGCTTAGAAGAGTCAAAACCAATTAGGACACCAATGTCATCCGACACCAAACTCACTAAAGATGAAGACGGCGAATCCGTTGATGATACTAAATATCGTGGCATGATTGGTAGTCTTCTCTACCTCACGGCTAGTAGGCCGAATATCATGTTTAGTGTTTGCTTATGTGCTAGGTTTCAAGAAGACCTTAAAACATCACACCTAGAAGCCGTAAAAAGAATATTTAGATATATTAAGGGTACAAAACAATTAGGATTATGGTATCCTAAGGACACGGGAGTAGAAACAATTGTATATGCAGATTCTGACCATGCAGGTGATTATGTTGACTGAAAAAGTACAAGTGGGGTATGTACTTTTATGGGATGTTGTTTAACATCTTGGTTTTCAAAGAAACAAACGGCATTAGCAATATCAACAACCGAAGCCGAATACGTTTCCGCCGGCAAAGCATGCCAACATGCACTATGGATGAAACAAGCGTTAGTTGACTACGACATTCATCTAAGTGACATAGCAATTCTATGTGACAACAAGGGTGCCATAGATTTAAGCAAGAATCCGGTATTACATTCTCGCACAAAGCATATAGAGATCCGTCATCACTTCTTAAGAGACAACGTTCAAAAAGGGAACATATCTATTGAGAAGGTAGCGTTCGAAGACAACATAGCCGACGTCCTCGCCAAACCGTTGAAGCGGGAACAATTCAACCTACTTCGTCTTGGTCTTGGTCTCATGGAACAAACGTCGTAATTTACTTTTTACTCTACAAGGTATGTAAACACTAGCCTTCTTCTTTCTGAGTCTAGGATCCCTATTTCACGCACAACTCACAAACAATACGGGGAATTTTCAAAACCCAATATAAGTTTTCTTTTACTTATAACTCATAGTTTTTTTTATTTTCTTTCAAAAATATGTACAAATTGTAAACACATAATTACATACACATCTTCTTTTCAAAGGATAAACGATTTTTATTCACACATAGAAACCTCTTTTTGAAACATTTTCTAAAAATGATACCTCTTCCCGTATCAATTTCACAAAATCAATTTCTCTCGTCTAGGACAAATCGCTTTTTCATTATTAATACAAAGTAAAAACCCGTTTTCATTGCATCTCATGTCTTTTGAAGGCTAAAGGAGGTACATAACTAATATGTATTTTCGGGTACATTCATTTAAGCAACAATGAATTAGGAGCACTCGAGTTATCTCACATAATAGTATGCTTTTTCACTTCTAGTTTATTTTTCTTTTCTTCTTAGGAGTCGAGATAACCGCAACTCCAAATAGTTTGCATATAGGCAGACACTAGGAAAAAATGTTTCCAAAAGGAAAATTTTCTGCTGCCTGCATTACCAGTCCCACGGATCCCAGCTTTCATGCTGGACGGATCCCTCAAGGGAAGGATCCGTGGGATCCGTGAGACAGAAGCTGTTTTTACCTTCTATTTTTCTCACTTTGGATGAAAACTCCAATATCTTTTCATTTTTTTTGGAGTATGTTCTTTAATTCTTGTGTTCTCATGATCACATGCCTTAAATTCATATCTAATCATTAGATTTTAATCCACATTTTGGGTCAAGCATTCATTACAATGCATTGTTTTTCTATATATAGAACTCCCAAAATTCTTGCATAATTCATCTTATCTTCACAAACAACACCATGTCATTCACAAGCTCTTACAACTTAGATGAATCACCTAGTACAAACAATCCTCTTCATGAAACCCAAACTTTTGTACTACCACCTTCCAAAATACCACAATCAAAATCTAGGATATCCGCACGGATTAGCATCCGATCTTGTTGCTTAGCAAAACCATAATCAAATGGCTCATCACCATCAAATAACTCACCACAAGATGCTTCCATTATAGCACCTCCTTCATCACCAACGAGTACACCAACTTCATAACCAAATCACTCACCACCTAAAGTCACTCTTTTGGAACTCCTTACGACTACAACAAGATCTCAACAACCAAAAAAAAAAGAAATAGCCTTTTTGACACCTCACACTTCTCCAAACACAATATTCAATGATCTTGAAACATCACTACCCTTAGCTCCCATTAAACTACAAGAACATCTAGGTTCTTTTCCACCACCACTTCCAACCATTCCGGACTTTGATCCGTATTTTCCTATTTTTCCACCACATATTTCGCAACTCACAAATCAAAACAACCCGAAAAAGTTCCGCACTCATTACCCACATCACTTACATTGTGAACATTGCCAATCCACGAGGGAAATTGCAATAGAAGTTAGGGAAGAAATGCGATTCATACTCAACCTCATCCTTGATCGCGTCAATACCATTACTCATCAAAACCTCCATCCATAACCTTATGCAAGCATGGACGGAATCATTACTACTATTTTCTATTTTTAGTACTTTTCTTTTGAGTCATTTTCAAGAAAAAGTCTTGTTCTTATTTTTACATGCTTGTAGGTGGCATAAATATCACTACACTTTGTTGTTTTATTAAAAGGCCTTGTTTACATACCTTGGCTCCCAATCTTGATTCTTGTAAAGTATTTACATATAGCCATTTAAGTACAATTATAAGGATACATGTTATTTTTGTAAAGTATTTACATATAGCCATTTAAATACAAAATGTTGTAATAAATCATTTGTTGCAAAAGTTTATTAGGATGGGTAAAAATCACAACCCATGGATCATATCCATAGCCCATGGTATTGACCCATACCCACTTGACTAGATACATTGTACTCATTAGATACATTGAATCTAAAAGAATACCCATGGACCAACCCATAACCCATGACCCATGACCCATAACCAAAAAACCCATGGGCAAAGAGGAGCGTCCCACGGATACCTAGGATTACACTAGACGGATCCCTTGTGGGAGGGATCCGTGGGATCCGGGGAACAGTGGCAGATTTTTCCTATAAATAGAGAGCCATTTCTTCATTCTAACTCACCCCTCTTCTTACTAATTCTCTCATATACTCTCATTCTCTTCTAACAAAGGATCACTTGATCTAGAGAGTACTTCTTTCTTTCTTTCTTTAGTGATTCTCATATAGGTCCTCCTCTAAGGCGAGATCACGAGCATTCTACAAGTCATACAAGCAAGGGGCCTTGATTGATTTGTCCCTCCACAAGATTTCTGTAGCGAAGATCTTTTATTTGATATTTCACATATTTGTTGTGTAATAGTCGTGTTGGTTTGGTCCACCATGTTACGGACTCGGTATTTAGCTTTGTACCATAAAAAGGTGTAAGCAACGTTGTGAAGGCTTCTCCGCCAAGTTGAAGGAGTTTTTTGACATAGTGCTTGAACTCTCGAGTAGGTGACTCGGGGAGTGGAGTAGGGCAAGGAAGGTGTCCTTGTAGCCGAACCACTATAAATCGGTTGTGTCATTTCTATCCTTTGATTTACTTTATTTACTTGCTTTATCATTAGATCTATACTTTCTCTACATCCATACGATCTCACATATTATCGAATCTAAAGTTTTTGAAACTAACTTAAAATTGGCAAAACTATTCAACCCCCCCTTCTAGTTTTCAACACAAGACTCAAAATCTTAAAACCTTCACTGAACAAGGTTTCTTTGCAAAGTCTCTTCACAAAAGAAACAGTCATCTAGACTTGCAAAATTGTCTTTTTGCTTGCTTTTTGTCTTAAAAGGAGCCCAAGAGAGTTGAAGAAGCATTAGGTGAAGAAGGATGGATTGAATCTATGCAAGAAGAACTGCTGCAATTCAGACTTTAAGAAATTTGGACACTGGTTGATCTACCTAATGGCAAGAGGGCTATTGAAACAAAATGGGTATTCAGAAACAAGAGGGATGAAAGGGGGATTGTTGTTAGGAATAAGTCAAGGTTGGTGCTCAAGGATGCACACAAACAGAAGGCCTGGATTATGATGAAGTGTTTCCACCTGTTCCCAGAATTGAGGCTATTAGATTATTTTAGGCGTATGCTACATACAAGAATTTTGTGGTGTATCAAATGGATGTGAAAAATGCATTTTTATATGGGACAATTGATGAAGAGGTTTATGTTTGTCAACCTCCTGGCTTTGAGGATCATGATCACCCTGATAAGGTGTATAGGGTTAAAAAGGCAATGTATGGGTTGCATCAAGCTCCTAGGGCATGGTATGATTGCCTATCTACTTACTTGTTGGACAATGGGTTTAAAAGAGGATTGATTGACAACACATATTCATAAAGAAGCTCAAGGATGATATTTTGCTGGTTCAAGTATATGTTGATGACATCATCTTTGGCTCAACAAATAAGGAGATGTGCAAGGATTTTGAGAAACTTATGCATGATAAGTTTCAGATGAGTGCTATGGGTGAACTTACTTTCTTTTTGGGGCTACAGGTTCAACAAAGGACTGATGGTATCTTTATCAGTCAAGATAAATATGTAGCAGACATCTTGCAAGTACACCTATGGAAATACAGAAGCCACTACTACCAGATGATGTAAGTCCAACAGTTGATGTGAAGTTGTATAGATCCATGATTGGGTCTTTGATGTATCTTACTTCTTCTAGGCCAGACATAATGTTTGCAGTATTTGTGTGTGCAAGATTTCAAGCTACACCTAATACAACACACATGAATGATGTGAAGACAATCATTAGATATCTTAAGGGTCATTCTAAATTGGGCCTTTGGTATTCTAAGGATTCACCTTTTGATTTGGTGGCCTATATTGATAGTGACTATGCTGGGGAAAGCTTGGATAGAAAGTCTACTACTGGAGGGTGTCAGTTTTTAGGAAGCAGGCTTATCTCATGGCAGTGTAAGAAGCATACAATTGTGGCCAATTCCACCACTGAATCTGTGTATGTAGCTGCTGCAAGTTGCTGTGGTCAAGTACTTTGGATTCAGAATCAATTGCTGGACTTTGGGTACAATTTCATGCATACTAAGATTTAGATTAACAATAACAGTACTATATGTAGCAACACGTAATTTTTCATAAGGTAAAATGACTATTTTACCCTTTGACTTTTTAAAGTTGACCTTTGACTTTTACTTTTGACTATTTGACTTTTACCATAACGTAAAAGCAAATACGATAACCGGTAGTACCTGGTAATTTTCCTTGTAACCAACACAAGACTACGATAAGTCTATATGTTCAAAATACTTTATTTTCACCAATAATCATAATTTATATGAACTATTACTACTTTATCATTTTTAAGTAGATATGTTACTTTTTACGTAAGACGCGTGCTCGAACCTACGTTATTAGGTTTTAACAACATAGAAGCACCCTATTGATAAGTTTAGACATTTTTGTAAGTATTCCATTTTTACGTTACACGATTTTAAGTTTCGTGACTTAAGAGCTTAACGTTAGTAATTACCGGGACCAAACTACACCTCATAAACAAAAAACTCGATAAAATAACACACACTACCACCTCAAAAGAGAGGTGGCATGCATTGGCTTCCCACAAGGACACATGGCCTCTTCCTATTCCACCAACTCTTACACACATCACCTTATGTCTCCCACTTGATGATAAATTCACCTACACATCTCTTTTACATGCAAAATCAACCAAAAACCTCTCATCCCTCCCCTCATGGTCGTTCACCCCTAATCATAAATCATCATTACCCACTTCGATTCACATAACAAGTTACACAAGAAAGATGAAGGCCTAAGTGAGCTCTACATAGTCCAAGTGTTGTTTTAATGATTCCATGGTTAGATTTGGAGTTATTCAAGGTGTTAGGGGCTGAGATAAAGGGGATTATTTGGTGATTAACAAGGGTTAGAATCAAGATGGATAAAGATTCAAGACAAGGATTAGAGATTAGAAGTGTTAAGGGTTGAATTGTTCTTGTTGTACTAGTAACTTGTCATCCTAATCCTTGTAAGATTTGAGTTTATTTTCTTTTCATTCAATATGATTGTAATAGTCTCTATAATTATTTGATGTAATTTGATATAAGTAGTATATGTAATATGGCTTAATTGATGTTGTACATGAGGTTGTAACCATAAAAACAAGCTAAAACAAGTCCTAGGTAAGTTCTATGAACATGAATTCTGAAATAGTCCCAAAGATGGATTAAACTGATCTTCTTAGTAAAACTTGAGGTTAATTTAATTAGATATTCTTTTAGAACTATGTGTTACGGTCGTTTCGCCGGGTGGCGCACCTCATAACTCACCCCCGATGAGTAAATGAGAGCCAAAATGGCAAAACATGTCAAAATCTGCACACCAGATTACATTTGGGAAAATCCCGTGGTTCTGCTCATTTCTGGAAGTCATTTGGGAAAATCCCATGGTTCTGCTCATTTCTGGAAGTCGACTCAATTTTATGAAATGTAGCTAAGACCTAAACTTGAAGTTTGGTGAAAGTCGCGTGTCAATACAAGTTGTAGAACTCAACTTTTGATTGTTTTGGCAGGACTGAATGTGCAGCCAAACTTTCTGCAATGAAATATAAGTAAATTCTTGTAATTAGATTATTGATATAAGTAAAATTTGGACCTTAGACTTGATTAAGCTTAAGAAGCTGTTAGAGAATATAAAAATATAAACTTGAGCTTTTGAATCACTTAAAAAGGACTTGTGGTTAAAAATTTATGCCTAGTTAAGTTTTACTAGATGAAAACATAGTGTTGGAACAAAAGCTTGCTGATACGATTTTAAACCACGATTTTGACATTTTCTACTCCGAATCAGCAAAAGTGTAAAACACGTAAGTTGCTCAGAATGCCTTTTTCTACAAAAAATCAGGGGCACATAAGCAGAAAGTGAACGCCAAAACCTAAAAGCGGCAAAAACTAAGTTGACCTGTTGTTGACTAGAAAACAACCTTAGTGAGAACTTTAAGTGATATATTGATCATTTGAGGCTAATATAAAGCCAAGATTGAGTCAAGATTGTTGTCTTGAGGTTGTCTAACTTAGACACATCCCTAATATGGTCTTGATTATTATTGCTTAACCATAACTTAGCCGCACGGCTAGTATAAGTCTAATGACCGAAACTTGTTTTTAAAACTTGTTCACTAGACTTTGACAAATTAAGTAAATGACCATATGACATGTTAAACTACTTCACGACCTCTTGATTTTGATAGCTCGAACGATGGTACGAGATTATTTATAAAAGGGCTATAAGCCAAACAACATTTAAGGAATACTTTAACTTAAGGATTCATGTACAACATCATAAGCCAACAAACTACATATACTTGTACACTTATATCGTACAATATACTAAAACACGAATACTATGATTTCTTAGGTAATCGTTAAAGATCGTGGTCTTGCCATACTCTATTGTTGACATACATTATATCATTACACTCCTCTGCTGATCACTACTGTGAGTTCATAGCCCCACTTTCTATTACTTAATTGTTTTACAAACCCTTGGGGGAAATACAAGCTTTATTTTAAATCGAACACATTCCTTTCAAACTATATGCTTATCTAAATCTATTATTTGCACTAAGTACCACTATTGGCAATCTTAAGTCCCTATTATCATGAACCATTAATCACGAGTGAAGTGAACGTGAATAATGTGGATAGGCCTATCGGGATTGACGAATCCCGTTTGTGTTGACCAGGTAGGCAAACAAACGCACTATATTTGAAGATCCATGGGTTAATTGGAAAATTACCTATTAGGGTAACTGTTACTATCATATCAATTTCTGTTGACAAGCTGTTAACGTTTAGGTGTCATGAGCTTAGTGCAATAATATCTGTTTTGTTTTCTAAACTATGAATGTGAGACTAATTAACTCACTTTACGAATATTGTGTTCAACTAATTTCCTAAATTCTATGAATTTCACTCAACCTTTGTGTTGACAGTTTTAAGCATGTATTTCAGGTCCATAATGAACGAGGTTGGCACGGAGGAGCATGGATACTCAAGAAGGCTATAAATTTTATTATCATTCAAAAACAAATTTAATGTATTTTGTAAACTTGGAACCATTTGGGACCTCATTTTTGTAAACTCTGATATTTATATTAATCGAATGATAAATCTTTTAAAACGACTCCATTAGAGTTTGTTTTCTATTATTAAACTGTTATGCCATGAAGTAACACCCAGTTTGAATTCCGCTGCGTATCACGAAATTGGGGGTGTTACACTATATGCATCATTAAAAATCCTATTTTTCATTCTAGAACTAAACATATTGAGATAAGACATCATTTTATTAGAGATTGCAATGAAAAAAGGTTAATCCAAATGGTTAAAATACACATTGATTACAATGTCGCAGACCTTCTCACTAAAGCTTTTGATGTGGGGAGGTTTCAGTACTTAGTAGTTAGTATAGGTATGATCAATCTCTAAATCTCAAAATGTTTTTGTAAAAGTTTGTAAATATATAGTACTGCTATTGGCAATCTTAGTACTGTTAGTGTATATTTTACCACTGATTGTTCTTTTGTTCCACTAGCAATTTTGCAGGATTTAAAGTCACACACACACAATCAGTAGCAAAGGAATGAAAAGAAAAATTGAAAGTCTATTTATTAAAGGCTGCATCCAAGGATGCGGCAGTACAAAAGAAACTTTCATTACATCATTACATCAAAATACAAACACCTACACCATCTAGTCCATAGCTCTCTTCCCTTTTCCACTGACATCTGACATGCTTTGCTTACTCCTCTTTCCAATCACCTCCCAAGCACAGCGACTGGGAAGACCAAACACCTGTTCTCTCTTCTCTGGTGCTGGATTGGGGGGAGTTGGTCTTTATGCATAAGTAGCTACCACCAAAGCTCATCATCATCAGTGTCATCGAAGCAAGAGACATAGCTTGGCATGGACTTTAGCTCATAATCAGAGCTTGTGTCTTCCACATATGGTGGTGGGTTAGGAAGTTCATCAGATGGAGTAGCCCTAGCTGCTGGTGTTGGATTTGTGTTCATGAAGGTTAATGTGTTGTGCGGGGGAGGAAAGTACTTCTTTCATCCATCATTGGATGATGAGGTTGCTGGTGAATCTGAGGAAATTTCAATCAGGTCAGGATTGCTCATGTTGGAGGATTATAGGTGAAAGTGAAATTGAAGAGTATGTGATGTGTTTGGTTTATGGTTGAAATCCCCTTAAATAGATATTAATGTATCCACCAGACGATTTAAGGCAAGTAATGTTTGAGTTGGTAGAGGAGTAAATAAGGGGTTTGACCATAAGATGAGTTGGTTGACCATAAGATGATATTTTTAAAGGTCTTGCTTAGTAACTTTTATTAGTCCTGCTAGTGCATATAATTTTTAGTGTTTGTGTTACACTTAGAACTGCTAAGTGTCTGTCCTTAACAAAATTTGTGTAGTTCTGGTTTGTGTTTATCTCATGTAGATTTTGGAAGAAGATTTGTACATAGTTTCTTGGATTGTTTTGGAGCACTAGGATTTTGGAGTATTGCTGATGGTGCATTTGCTGTTTAAAAAAAGGTGTAAATTTTTGTTGTATTCTTCTTCAAAAAGATGCATGATATCACCATATTGCCAAATCATTTGCTAAGAAGGATTTGGTTGCAAGAATGGAGGGAAAAGTTGTTTCCACTGCTAGCTTTAATGGAATCACTGCTAGTGTTAACAACGAACTGCTAGTTAGTTTCTGATGTCGTGTGAAACTAGAGGGACCGTTTTGAAACTTTTTGGTGACAACGTATTTATTCCCCAAATCACTGCTGGTCATTCAATTGGTCTCACAAACACGAATACTTTGCTATTAACACGAACCCTAATCACACAAATCACTTAATTTTACTAATCCCAAATCACACAAACCCTAATTTGAACAATGGCGAACGAACTTTCATCTTCACACAAATTGGTTGCTTATTTGGTAAAGAATGAAGCTTCTGAAGGATTTCATGAGATGATTGACTTCATCAAACAAAGCCCTATCTCGTATGCTTTGATGGCTACACCCGTTATTCTTAAGTCTTACATTCGTCAATTTTGGAGGTCGGCAGAGCTTGAATAGAGGGATGGTGTAGACATTATTAGGGCAGTGGTTGATGATCAGGAGATTTTGGTTATTGAGAAAGTGATTAGGACTGTGTTACAGTTTCAGGATGCTGATGGAGAAGTGAATATGGCTAATTCTGAGATCTTTGCTAGTTTGGAGAGAATGGGATATGAGAGAAGGGGTACTAGTTTGAAATTTCAAAAAGGTATGTTTTCCTCCCAATGGAAGTTCTTGATACATACCATCCTTATTTGCCTTAGTAGCAAAACAACTGATTTTGATGAATTTCCTTCTAAGATTGCTACTGCCCTCATATGCCTTACTCAACAAAGAGTATATAATTGGTCAAGGATGGTGTTTGAAGCCTTGCAAAAGAATATAAGGGATCGGGGCAAATATTTTTTATATCCTAGATTCATTCAGATGATAATAGATAGTTAGATTGTGGATCCAAAACCACATCAGGGGAAGTATGGTTTGTTTTTCATTACCACAAAAGTCTTTACCAACATGAAAAGAAATTGCAAAGGTTTTTCTGGGGTTGTTACTCCTCTCTTTCCACATATGCTTGATTTGCCACATGCCTCAGAGAATGAAGAAGAGGCTGAACTACAACCTACCCCAGTCACTGCTAATCATGAGGATTCCACTGCTACCCCAACTACAACCACTGCTGAGCCTTCACCTTCAACTTCACAACCACAACTGATATTAGTTACACATAGGAAGAAGAAGGGTACTAGGCTTCCTCAGGCTGGTGTTAGTGGTATAGATAATGAGGCTGTCACAAGGGATGGAGGTGACATGATTGGAAAGGCTTTCACTACTGACTCAAGCTTAGTAGCTGAGAAGGACAGTGATATCATCAATAAGACCCAACCAATGGCAACTCCTAATGTGGAGAGTTCTCTTAAACTCAATACAGGTGGGGGAATCCCCAGCTAACTACCTAATATGGGGGGCATGGAGGTTCAGGCTAGGTCTGATGCCATGTTAAACATATCCCATGACTCACCTCTCGGAGGAGGTAACACAGCTCGAAGTGATGAGGGTAGACTGGAACATGAACATCAATTGATGGATATTATTTTTGTACAGACTGACAATTCCAATGACCCACCTCTCAGACTAGGTAATACATGTCAAAGTGGAGAGGATAACATGAAACTTATACTGGAATTGATGGACATGTGTACCACTATGGAGTCTCAAATCACTGGGTTACAAAAGCTGACAACTTCACAGGCTAACACAATAAAAAAGTTGCAGCACAGAGTTAGAGTTTTCGAGAGACAAAGAAAGCCCAGGGTCAACACATTCAAAAGAGTGAAGAAGGTGCGCACTGCAAAAAGGGTGAGCTCCTCTGAAGGTCAAGGTTTGGAGGATGCATCCAAATAGGGGAGGAATGAAAGCATGAATTCAGGGGAGGCTTTGGTTGACATGGAGATGGATAGTGGGGACAATGCTAATGATTATTTGGTGGCTGATAAGAATGGGAATGAAGCAGTATTGGATGATCCTACAAAGACTGCAGTTGTGGAGAATGTAAAAGAAGTGGAGAATGTGATCACTGTTGAAGCTAAAATCACTGCTAGTGTTGCTGCAATCACTGCTGCAACCACTGCTGAAGCCACGACTAGTACAATTATGACCATTGCTAGTTCAGAAGTGTTACTGCAGAACCAACCACTTCTACAACAACAACCACCACAATAACTCCCATTACAAAATCAAAAGAAGCTGAAGATGAGATTGCACTACAACTGCATAACTTAAAGCAATCTCAACCCATAAAACATGCACCAAAAACTTCAAACAAATCATCTAGTAAAAGTATTAGAATTGGTGAGCTAGTACAAAAGTCAGTAGTTACTCAACCTAAGGATCTTGGAAAGGGTAAAGCTGCTATTATTGAAGAAGAACCACCTTTGAAGTTTAGGAGTAGAGAAGAGCAAGAAGCATTTGATGAAGAAGAAGCTAAAAAGTTACATGAGGAGTTGAATGCTGATGTTCTTGCTGAAGAAAAGATGGCTGCAAAACAAGAAGAAGCTTCTCCTAAGGCTATTGAAGAGTGGAATAAGGAACAAAGGTTTCTTCAAGCCTCTGAGAGACAGCAGCAAGAGATGAAAATGGATGAATGGGGACTATATGATATTGATACAAGGCAAAGTTGCTGGTTGAGATGGTCAGGAAGATGAAACAACAGAATGAGTTAAAAGCATATCATGCTAAGAAGAACAAGCCACCTACCAAGCAACAAAAGAGGAATCAAATGATCAGATTCATCAAACATATAGATGAAAATAGGAATTTAAATTTAAAGAGCTGTTCTTATGAAAGATTTGAGGAGCTGTACAACTCTTGCAAAAGAAGGTGTAACATATTGGATTTCACAAACACACTAAACCATAATCACAAATAGGCGTATAAGAGGTTTTAGAGAGAGAAAGTTAGAGACTTGGGAATTTTAGTGTGAGAAAGAAAAATCTTATTATGAGCTCCAACTCTCTACCTTGGGAGGTAGAGAGTATTTATAGTTCTTACACTAAAACGCCATCTGACGGGCTGTGGATTAGGCATACAGTGGGTAAAGACCCGTCCGTCCTCCACGGTGTTACTTAAACTAAATACTACTTAACTTATAATAATCTACGACTACGAGCTTTCTAACGATTACATATACTTGAGGTAACCGACTCTTCAATAACTGGATTTACTAAATCCTAACAATCTCCCCCTAAGGGAGGTCACCTGAAACACATCTTAAAATTACATTGAATACAAACAGATATTACATATTAAATAGTTCTTGCATTCTTGATGTAGTACTTTACTCTGAAGCTCATAGTCATTGATTCTTCTCATTACATGTTTGATTAATCCAAGTAGAGGTCTTCTTACTGATCCACGTGATAATGAGATTTGAGCCAGTTTTGAGATCATCAGCTAACATCAATCTCTGACTCATCCGTTGTGGTGTTGGTATTATGTGATGTTGTGACATACGGACCGACATGCTCACATTCTGGATCATGATATATTCTCATCAGAGTAGCGGAAGCTTTTATTGATTCATGATATTGGCAGCAGCGTAGCAGAAGCATGGAGTGAAAATATCAGAGTCATTGATGCACTAATCATGATATCTTTCGAGATGAATGTGTTGAGTGAGCATGCGGTTATGGATTGACCGCTTCATTCTGATCAGCTGCAAACGTCGGGCGTACCTGCATACAACAGTTAGCAATAAAGTGCACGAAAGTGTCTTTAATCACTTTCGTTGAATTCAGGTACATGGCCCATGGTTCCCCGTTGATCAGTACAAGTACTGCCTGTGATCAGGTATAATTCCGAAGAATTTCCTTGACAGGGTTTCGCAGCTGCTCTATCTGTTCTCAAACCGGAACGTCTCAATGAAGACAACACGGAGTGAGTGAACCAGCGAACTGAAATTCACTGATTGATAAAAAGAGATTTGAAAAACAATCGTGTATCGCTCAATAGAAATTGTTTTTGCAATACAACGAAGGTTTTAATGAAAATCAATTATCAATCATAAACACCTTTTGATTTGAAATATAAGTACACAGTCGATGTGCTAGAGAAAAGAGTTTTTAAGCACAACGACCGGTTTTTCAAAGGTATCAATCAATCCATATCCTGAACCAGGATTGATTCAAAAGATTGAATCGCCCCATTGTTTCTATTCAGTTGTCACATGGTTGATCTATTGAATAGATCTCACATGCCACCTACCAGGAGCTTGTTTGATGTTGGCTCCAGAAGGCTTTCCATCTTCATTGTGAATATGTTTACATATCAGTCGGATGTTCTGGCAATACCACAAGGATAATGCGTAGGACTCATGAGATTTAATCTCTTTTTCCACATTGTGTGAAATAGAGAGTCTTCATTGAAAGTGTCCTAATGAGATTTATTGATGATCTCGTGGCTCTAGACTCAATTGTGCACATTTGGTTCATGTGCCAGAGACTAGGGAGAGGGTCTCCTTCTTCAATATCAACAATCTCTAAGAGAAAGTGGATAGATTATGTAGGTTCCCCATGAGAATGAAACAAGCCCTTTTAAGAGGAACTTGAGTGGTTTGGGAAGTTGTAGTGCAGTGCGTCACTGGGTCCATGACGTCTTGTCTTCAATACCGATGTAACCTTGGTAACCACCAGTAGCATATGAATTGAACTCGGTTTCTGCCCTAAGGTATAATAAATGGAGGGTTATTTCTTTTCACCCTTTTTCACATTCAATTCGTTTTTATTCTCCAAACCCTTCAGTGCTTACCGAGACTTCATAACTAGAACCTTGTTGGGTTTATTCCAGTACTAGCTCAGTCTCAGTCCGCACTCTTCCCATATCTCACTTTTCTCCTTTTTTCAATATACCTAAGGACTTCTACACTATCTAGTGGATAGTCCCTGGGTAGATCCCTCCGGTTCTGGCGGATCATGGGAACAAATACCTAACCTTATCATCCTTATATCACCATACATAAAGTAAAGTTGGTCGGTCTATTTTGGTATAGTTCATCTGCCATTGGAACTAATTGAAAACCATTTGAAAATCAATCTAGATACTTGTGATATATTATCAAAGCATTTTTGTACCTGAATTGTTTTTGATATTTTTAGAACAAGAGCTCCCCCTCAACATGTGCTTCATGTATTTGAAATCTTTTGGCACACGGAGGCAAGAGGAAGAATTTACTTCTTTAATTTCTATTTTCTAAAAAATATCAACATCACTTCCCTAATCAAATCAATTAGATAAAGCATTTTGGGGAAGGATGAGGTTTTCAAAATTTTGCTCCCCCTCAATATGTGCCTCGAAGTTTGAAAGAGTTTTGCACATATTAGAGGGAACCTGCACTTAGAGACAATTCAATCACGTTTCAATAATTTAAGGTTTAAAGTAGATGCTCCCCCTCAACATGTGCATGGAAAATTTTGAAATCGTTTGTCACATGCGGGGAGGAAAACTTGCTAAACACTTATGAACCCATTTATCGAATTGTCAGTTTAAATCCAATTTAAATCACAACTTCTCCCCCGATCACAATTATCAAATCATTTGAGATTTGTGATCTCTGTAGATTTAAATTGATTTTGAAAGCTTTTAAGGAGAATTGTGACTTGATTATGAAACTTTTGTGATCTATGTAGTTTTAATTGATAAGGATCAGATTTTGAGACTTTGAGCTCCATAGATTAAACATGCATGATTATCTTTTGAAAACAATTGAATGACAAATAACCTTTTAATTTAATTGAAATCATTCTCCCCCTCAATCAATGACATAAGTTGTTGATTGAGAGATAGATATTTTGACAAACTTTAAGTCCAGGTGATTTTCAAAAATAGAGTCCGAGTTATTTTTCAAAACAACTAGTTTTCATTAGATAGTAAAAAATTGTTAATAGAATCAGAGCATGAAATTTGAAAACCAAGATAAAGCATGGCTCTGTTCTTTCTTTGAAAAATGGGTTACTGCCTGAAATGGCAATAAACCATTTTTTTTTCACTTTCTCCCAAAAATATTTTTTTGAATTTTTTTTTATATGAAAATTCGAACAACATCTAAAGTCCCGTGTCATTCTTTGAATGACAGCATCAAGACCGTAGATATTTATCGAATCGAGAAAAACATGACAAAATGACAATAATTTTTTGAAGATTTTTCGAATTTTTCAAATTTTTATGGATTTTGAAAGTTTTATATTTTTCTATTTGATTTTTTGAAGGTTTTGAAATTTTGTATTTTGTTTTTCGAATAACTATTTACAAGAGATAGATGAAGGAAAACCTTTTACTCCTCTTCTTCCTCTTGAAGATGTTTGAGTGTTTCTGGTTGAAGGCTTTTCAAGCCAAGTCGTGGAAGAATAAACTCAAAACGTTCTCTTGGAAGAGCTTTGGTGAAGATGTCTGCTAACTGGTATTCTGACTTCACAAAATAGAGTTCCACCACACCGTTTTCCACTTGCTCCCGGATGAAATGATGTCGAATGTCGATGTGCTTTGCTCTTGAGTGTTGAACATTGATGCATGAGAGAGCAATAGCACTTTTATTATCACAGTACAGAGGGATTTTGTTGAATTCAAAGCCATAGTCAGATAATTGGGATCTCATCCAAAGGATTTGAGCACAACAAGATGACATGGCTATGTATTCAGCCTCTGTAGAGGAAATAGAAGTACTCATTTGCTTCTTTGAAGACCAACTCACAAGCTTATCACCCAAAAACTGAGCACCTCCTGACGTACTACGACGTGTATCTTGACATCCTGCATGATCAGCATCTGCATAGGCTGTTAGTGACATACCGGTGTCCTTCGGATACCATAGTCCCATATTGATGGTTCCTTGGAGATACCGAAAGACCCGTTTTTGACTAGCCGCATTAGCCAAGAAGATTCTGATAGCTTCGATACGAGCAACAGGAGCAAAAGATTCCTCAAAGTCAATACCTTCCTCTTGACGATATCCTTTTGCAACTAATCTAGCCTTATTTTTCAGAACATCTCCATGCTCATCAAGCTTCACTTTGAATATCCACTTAAGAGCAATAATCATAGCACAGTCTGGAGCAGGTACTAATTCCCATACATCTAATCGATCAAACTCATGAATTTCTTCTTGCATGGCATTGAACCAACTATCTTCATTCATAGCAGTTTTAACGTCTTTAGGTTCGATCTTAGAGAGTATGGAGTTGAAGAAGCACCATAAGGCATCGGTTGCAAGTTGTTTCCTTGTGGATACTGGATGAGAGAGGTTTCCAATGATGTTGTCCAGTGGATGATCATGTGTCCATTTTCTGAGGTGTTCATGTGGTTGTTGTTGTGGAACTGAAGTAGCAGAGTCGATGTCTCCTGATGAAGATGGTTCTGATGATGATTCAGGAGCAAATATGTTTTCAAATGGAGCATCTTCAGGAGTAGCAAAGGGATTAACTTCATCATTGATGCCAGAAACAGTTCCATGATGTACATTTGAAGATTGATGATTTGTTGATGAGACAGAGTGATCAGCAGCAGGCGCTTCTTGACTTAGTGATATTGAGACTGAAGGATTGACTTCATTCACAGGGATATGGGCAGCCTCTGTTGTAGGAATTGACAGATCATTAGCACTTGGCTCATAGTGTTCATCAAACATCGGATCAAACAATTTCTTCAAATCATCTTCAGTTGGAGGTACATATGGAGTTGCTGGAGAGGAATTTGGTACAAGGGATGAACCAATGGGACTGTTTTGAAGTGCGGGTCCAGAACGAGATTGTCCAGGAGCCATTTGACTGGTCAGCTCATCGAACGTAACGTGAATTGTTTCCATGATATTTCGGGTTCTCTTGTTGTAGATTCTGTAACCCTTCTTGTTTGGTGCATAACCAACAAAAACTCCAATATCTGCCTTTGCTCTTAATTTACCTAAGTCTTGACCGTCATTCGTTGGATAGCACAAGGCACCATACACACGAAGGTAGGAGAGATCAGGCTTTCGTTTATGAACAAGTTCATATGGAGTTTTTCCATGAGAGGTGTGTATAAGGGAACGATTTTGGGTGTAGCAAGCAGTGGCAATGGCTTCAGCCCATAGAAACATTGGAACCTTTGAATAAATTAGCATTGTTCTTGCTGCTTCGACAAGAGTTCGATTTCGTCTTTCAACTACACCGTTCTGTTGAGGAGTTCGTGGAACACTTCTTTGATGACTGATTCCAACACTTTCATAAAACTGAATTAAGTCTTTGTTAACAAACTCTGTGCCATTGTTTGTTCGAACAATTCTGACTGTATTGTTGAGTCGAACCTGAAGTTGTTTGATTAGTTTGATGATGACATCTGGAGTTTCATCCTTTGTCCTCAAAAACTTTACCCAAGTAAATTGAGAGTAGTCATCAACAACTACTAGAATGTATTTCTTCCCATTTATCGTTTGCACTCTCATTGGTCCACACAGATCCATATGAAGGGTATGAAGAACTTCCATTACTGAGTTTGTGGGTTTTGGTTTGTGGGCATATTTCGTGCTTTTTCCCAATTGGCAAGCCGAACAAAGATGATCTTTTTCATATTTTAATCTGGGTAAGCCTCTGACAAGATCCAATTGGTAAGCCTCTGACAAGATCTTTTTCATGATTGAGACGACGATGCCATAACCAAGACTTTGTTTTAGAAGCCTTTGACAGCAAGCAGATTGGAGAAAACTTCATCATGTCATCGATAGAGATAGTGTATAGGTTTGAACCTCGAGTACCTCTTAATAATTCCACACCATCAAGTTCTCTAACGAAACAAGTATGTTTTCTAAAAGCCACTTCTAGATCAGAATCACAAAATTGACCAACAGAGAACAAATTATGACCAAGACCTTCCACATAATATACCCTGGAAATTACACTTTTACCAACCACATAATCTCCATAACCCATAATAGCTCCAAAATGGTCGTTCCCAAATCTAACTGTCCCGATGAATTTACTCACGAAGTTCATAAGCCGCGACCGGTCTCCAGTCATATGCTTGGAACAGCCTGAGTCCAGGTACCACAGAACGATTTGAACGATCTGCAGTTGAACACAGACAAAAATGGATAACTGGATAATTGGGATCCCCATGCAAGAATGGGTTCCATTTGGTTAGTAACAGTGATTGGAACTCCCACATCAGAAATTGAAACACCCATATTAGAAATAGAAGCAATGGAAACATTAGAAATAGATGCAGTGCTAGTATCCGTATTTGACCTATTCAAAGTATGTTCACTTCTTAAGGGAATAATTCTACCAGTAGGTATCCATTTTCTAGTGGGCATTGCCTGATTAACCTTATGGCCAAAAGGTATCCATTGATAACCTATCTTACTAAATGTTCTTCCTGTGGGTTTCCATTGTTTTCTAACTTTCTTTCGCTTTTGCCTTTTAGCCTTCTTAGCTTGATTTTTAACATTAATAGTTTTAACTGAGCATTTGACAGCTTTAGACAAATCATTCATACCACATTCAATATTAGTAACAGAAACCAGGCAATCATCATTACATATTTTGCCAAAAGTAGTAGAATTCGCATTAATTACAGTATGCTTAGAGCTAACACTAGAATCAACACGATTCGTTTTATTCAAATCCTCCCTACGGTGATCTTCTACTTTCTTCCAATGCACATTCTTTGCTTGCGAGGTCCTATCATTCCTTGTATTGCCTTGAGACTTTGACCTGCTCGCTTTAATGTCACTGATTACTCCTGTAGAGGGAACGGGAACATTAGTTGGTTTTGCTACTTTTTGCCTTTCCTGTTTTGAAGTGCTGGGATGTGAACTATTCGAAGGCACACTGAGGTTCACTTTCTTAACACTGGAGGTGCTGGGATCTGAACTATTTGAAGGCCCACTAAAGTTTACATTCATAACATTGGGCATTGAATGACTTGTATACTTGTCATTAGGCATAGAACAGGGTATCAAGGGATTGACTTGCTCACCTAGGGATTTAGGGCATATTATAATTAAGCATTCTAGAAGTTCTTGAGATCGTTTGGCATATAAGCATGCATGGCCAATTGCATTATCAAGTGGTTTCTCTAACTTATCCTCTTCTACAATCTCACGGAGACATTCTAGACTATCCTTAAGGTATGAGAAATATGTTTGAATGGCAAGTTTGTTATTCTTAAGATGAAAAAGAACATATTTCACAGACAAAGCATATTTATTACAACAATGCACCTTTGATGCACCATTCTCCCTTTTGGTCATTGGCATTTTCCCTTTTACCTGACTCTTCAGATTCTCAATTTCCTTTTGCAACGAAGTTATTTGTTCATTATTTTTATTACAAGTGACTTTTATTGACTCAAATAACTCATTGAAAGACGTTTAACCTTTTCATTTTCTTCTGGAAAACTCTCATTTTCCTTTTGTAAAGCATTAACCAAGTTTTGAAGATGAAAATTTTGAGAATTCCGATAATCTAAAGGAGGAGGCATTTGGGAGCCAGTCACATTGTTTATTTCACCCTTTAATTGAGAAATTTGGGCTTTCAACTTTCTGATCGTGTTACAATGAGCTCGAATCTGTTCATCACGTTTGCTAATTTCAAAAACTGCATCAAATTCAGGAACATCCAAGGATGTCTTGATATTTGAGGTTTTAACATTTTCTTTCAGATGTTGATATTTTAATTGCAAAGCAAGATGCTCAACTTCCAATTTAGAAAACTGTTTTACCAGGTTATCATGATCATCCTGTTCAACCTTATTATGCAGTTTAGAGTTAGTTTTTTCAAGCTCAATGACACGATCATGGGAGACTTTCAGAGCAACAGATAATTCATGAAATTGAGAAGCATTAATGGAACAATTTGTAGCAGTGTAAATCACATCTTGAGCAATACATTCAGAAATAAGATTCTCATTCAAGGTATGCAAGTTCTTCCTCTTAATCTCATTCTATTTTAGTTCTCGCTCATAGTCACTAACCTCAACAATCATCGCATCAAATTCCTTTTCCGTTTCTTTAATATCTAAGTCCATCCCCTTTTTAAGACTCTCAAATTGACCTTTTAATTGTTTAAAGAAAGGCACGACCTCAGTTAAATAGAATTCTTTAGTTTGCTCAAAACCCCTTTCCCCTTCAGTTATCCCAGCGGGTGTGATCCTTTTCTTACAAGTTTTCTCAAAATCAACAAATAATTGAAATATGACATATTGACTGATTAAGGTCTTGCTTTTAGTGGCAATAGTTCTAGGAACTAGATGCATTGGTGTATTTGGAGGATACACAGTCGCTGAAGGCATTTTCCTAAGGGGAGGGTTTGTAACAACAAGATTCTCTGCTTTTTGCTTATCTAAATCCTTTTTCCAGAACACTTGTTCGGGAGTTAACAACGTTTGAGGCTTAAACATGTTCAAGGAAATCCAATTCTCCTTTTTGTAATCATGGGGTATGATAGATATTTTCTTCTCTTTACATTTAGGATCATCTAGTTT
Source organism: Chrysanthemum seticuspe (assembly GCA_019973895.1). Taxonomy (NCBI): domain Eukaryota; kingdom Viridiplantae; phylum Streptophyta; class Magnoliopsida; order Asterales; family Asteraceae; genus Chrysanthemum; species Chrysanthemum seticuspe. The sequence goes on along the minus strand of BPTQ01000003.1, from coordinate 209,568,033 downwards.
CTTGTTCATCTTCTCCCTAGTGACTTCATCTGATTTCTTATCTTCCTCAGTGCACTCAGCGCAACTAGGTTTCTGTCTAGGCTTAAGGATTTCATTGCCATCATAAATTACCTTATGAGCACTTCTAGCCTTTTTAATGACCTCTGGATTTGGTTCCTCAACAAGGGGAATGCTATGCTTATCGCTTAAGACTCTATGCTTAGTGATCATGTGATCAGTCTGAATGGTGTTCCCTTGTACGTACAATTTATTTTCAAGCTTATTTTTCAAAGTTTTCAGATTAGAAAAATCATTCAAAACTTTTGATTCCTTAGCATTGAATTCTTGCTTAAGCATTTTCACATTTTCTTGAAGTTCTTGTTTTTGCTTATCAGTTTTAGAAAGCTTTTCTTGTAAGGAGTTTAACTCTTGTTTTAATATTTCCTCTCTAAAATTACTTTTTCTAATAATTGTACACATTTGGTCATCCATTTCCTGCTCACGGGTGGTCAACTCAAATTTAGCACGTTGTTCATAAATAGCAACACGTTCTTTATAGGCATTCAGTTCAGAGACAACAGAATCATCAGGGGCACATGCAGTGAATTCATCAAAAACATAGTCATCATTGACTGCAGAGGATGCATTACTTGGTACAACCTTACTTTCACTTTGCTTCACATATTGATCATATGGGACAATATTGCTATTACCCTCATCATCAATATCTGATTCATAAGTTTCAAGAGATTGTACTTCATTATGCATCTTTCGCTCATCAACATTATCATATAGTTTTAATACCTCTGAAATGATTTTGTATTTGGATTGACCAGTTTGTTATGGAGGAGAGACCTTTGGAGAAACCATAGGTGAGATGCTAGCTATGAAGATTGTTTGAGCAGTAGGTTCTTCATCTACATCAGAGTCAAATGCATCACAATCAGCTACTTGAAAGGCATTCTGATGATTATGACCTATCTCCTGAATTGGCTGTTCATCAACATCAACATCATATGTCTTGGCATTCCCTTCAGCAAGAAACAGTAACTCCTCTTCATCCAAAGCTGCTCCATTGTCCTGAGCTTGCACTAGCAACATCTTATCCCTGAAGTACTCGACATTCTGAGGGCGTTTTGGCGATGTGCAGTTCCTTGCAATATGTCCCTCACCACCACATTTGTAAAACTTGATCGGCTTTACTTGTCCTTGATTTCCATTCCTTCCCCTATTCTGATTTGCCACAGACCCTCTATCAACTCTACCTCTTCCTTGTTCATACTGCCTTTCTTGAACTGGTTGTACCATAACCTTCCCATCTCTGACAGTGGCCTGATTGTGTGGATTAGATGCTGTTCTGAGGTTGTTGTTGGTGTGTGGGAGAGAGTTCATGTTTTGACTGATCATGAGAGCCAGTTGATTAATGAAGTTTCCCACGTGTGCATCAGCATCAGCTTGTTTGAACATTGGATCGGGAATGAGTTTGTGATTACCATTACCCATGGGTATAACTTGAGATGCTTTGGTGGTAATTCCAATGTTTGAGTATAAGGCAGTTGAATCATTTGATTAGCTTATCTCTCCCTGGTTGGTTTTGAACTTATTAAGAATCCTTTTTTCAAACATAGCATGTCTCTCATTCAGAAGAAGGAAGGCATAGAGTTGATCATAGTTTGTATTCTTCAATCCTTTGGTTAGCTTCACAGAGGTGACAAACTTGTGCCATTCGGGATTCATGTTGCTCACACACTTTGAGTTCAGCTGAATGTTTGGCATAGTCATTCTGATGTTTCTCATATCATTCACAAGCTTGTGGAATCTCACGTAATACTCATAGACACTCTCATCTGGTTTCATCTTGAAGTGCTCAAATTCATCATATAGTTGTGATTCTCTGTCTTCCATAGTAAGTTCAGAACTTGAGAGAAGCATCTTGACATTATCCCACACTGCCTTGGCTTCGGTGTTGTGATTGATCAGCTTGTAGATATCTTTTGGAAGACCTTGAAGTATGATGTTAGAAGCCCTGATATCAGCATCAAATCTCTTTTTCTCCTTATCATCGAGCTCATCATATGTCTTTGGTCTGTCTATTCCATAGATCATTGTTCCATCTGCAGCTGTATCAATTAAGTCTCTTGTAGTCTCAATCTGATAAGGTCCTTCATCAATCGATTTGAGAATGTTGACCCCATTTTCCTTTCCAAGACAGTACAATCTGATTCTTTGAGCCCAAGAGTCGTAGTCGGTTCTGTCAAGCATGGGTGGACGAGTATCTGAACCAGCTACTTGAACATCCTCGGCAACAGTGGAGATGATTGTAGGTACGTTGGTAGACATGTTAACAGATTACACGGGATTTTATAACTCTATGATTAAACCGGGAAATAGAATCTTTCACGGGATTTTACTGAATTAAGAGAAAACCGTATTATAAGCAAAAATCACCCAAGTCGCTAAGAAACCTTGAACCAAGTCGCTGAGAACCAAGTTGCTAACTATCAAGTCGCTATAATGCCAAGTCGCTAAGACACATTCAAGTCGCTAAAGAACAAGTCGCTAAGCACCAAATCGCTAAGTTATCAAGTCGCTAAATAGCAACTCGCTAGGCACCAAATCGCTAACACCAAGTTGCTAAAAAACTTAAGTACAAGTCGCTACCCGTAGTGGAGAATCCACTAAGTGTACTGTTTGTCGGCTTGTCTCAATAGACAAGTCGCTAAGCTCAAATCGCTAACAACTTCAACTGAAACTCGCTACCAACTTACAAAGCAAGTCGCTACCAAGATTAATAATCCATGGCTCAAGTCGCTAACAGGAAAAACTCACAAACACCACTTTTCAATCCAAAAACAACCCAACCACGATGATTCAAGCTTACCAAATCAAAACCCAAGCACATACAATGATTCTAAACACAAAAGTACACCCAAAATTCAAACTTTAACACTAGAGATGATCCAAATGATGCAAAAACCACTAAACTTTTTCAAACTCTAAAACCATCTAAAAACCACTAGAAATCCAAGAATATGTAAGAGATGATCAAACCATGGCTCTTGATACCATTTGTAACATATTGAATTTCACAAACACACTAAACCATAATCACAAATAGGCGTATAAGAGGTTTTAGAGAGAGAAAGTTAGAGACTTGGGAATTTTAGTGAGAGAAAGAAAAATCTTATTATGAGCTCCAACTCTCTACCTTGGAAGGTAGAGAGTATTTATAGTTCTTACACTAAAACGCCACCTGACGGGCTGTGGATCAGGCATACAGTGGGTAAAGACCCGTCCGTCCTCCACGGTGTTACTTAAACTAAATACTACTTAACTTATAATAATGTACGACTACGAGCTTTCTAACGATTACATATACTTGAGGTGACCAACTCTTCAATAACTGGATTTACTAAATCCTAACAGAAGGTTTGATAATTTCATACCTATGGATTCAGAACAGGAAGCTGAGATGGTAAGAAAACAAAAGAGAGTTGGATCTGTTATTTAGGAATCTAGTTCTAAAAGACAAAAGTTGAATGATGCAGAAAGATTGGATCAGTTGGTTTTGGTTAATGAGCAAATGTCTAAAGATCCTGTCTCTACTACACCACTAAGGTCTAAGTTCCCCCTTACACATTGGCAGATTGTCTCAGTTGATGGAAAGGATGTCATTGAGTTGACAAGGTCAGATGGATGCAAGAGTCAATATCTATCTTTTGGTTATCTTCTATTCTTTTTAACAAAAATGGATTCGGAGAACTTATGGGAATTAATGTCATTCAGATGTGGTAAGTTAAGACCCCACAGGTACTATGGCTTATTCTATATGGTTTGCATTAAAATGCCTTTTTAAGCCTAATCCAAATGATAAATGTTGGGAAGACTGTATGGTTCAAGACTGGGTGCTATATGAGTATTGTGGAGTGCATGCTGTAAAACTTACTGAAAGGAAACTCTGTATGCTAGTAGATAGAGATTATCCACTCATGCAGATAGTGGCTAGACAGATTCTGGAAGTCAAGCTTACCTTATCATGTTCAAATTCAAAATATCCACTAATTCAGCCACTTCTGAGAAAGATTGAAAAGATTGCTAACTATGAAAAGCCATTAGCAATCAAGGATAAGATTCATGGAAGAAAGAAGAGGATGGCTGATAGATCAAAAGTTGTGGATTATAATTCTGAGTATGAGACAGAGCATACAGAGACTGATAAGTGTTTGGAAGCATCCTCTAAGTAAGGTGTTTTGTGCTTAAGAAGAAACTTGATGATTTTGGTAGTAAATATCAAGTTTAGGGGAGGATTGTTGGGTTTTTGGTTTTGCTAGATGAATTACTCTAAGTGTGGAACCACTGCTAGTGAAAGAGTTACCACGGTTAGAAGAAAGGATAACACTGCTCAAGACAAAGTACTGCTAGTAGAAGACGCGTACCACTGCTAATGTTATTTACCACCGCTAGTATTACTATGTTGGTTTAAGTGTTTGTTAATCTAGAATGTATTGAGTAGAAAGTTTTGTATTAGATAAATATAGAAAAGATATTTATCTTGTACATTATGTATTGTATATTGTAAAGGACTCCTTAGCATTTAAAAGGAGGTCCTATGTTAGAGTTAGATATACATTTTAGTGATATCTAAAGTCGATCACTTCAAGGTTGTAAAACCCTAATACTATCAAGAGTATTCGTATATTAATAAATATATTGAGGTGTTTAGTGATAATTAATGTTCTATCATTATTAATCTTCTTAAGGTTAAACACTAGATTCCGCATAGTGTTTAATATATTATGTTCGTTAAGTCAGCTTCTATATTAGATCGTTTGCTCAACGGGGATCAACATCCTGGATGAATCACATGGGATTCATTGTGAATCCCATGGGATTTTGTATAAATCACATAAAGATACTTGATAAATAAATTAGGGAAAATTAGCCAAATAGACAGCGCGCCCTGAGGCTTATGACTTTCCGGACCACTTTTATTTTTAATTTGAAAATGGACCGAGGGCAACCACTGTCATTGGGCAACTCATCGAAATTGTGACAAGTGTCCCGTATGTGTAAGGTATTGTTTTTTGGGCAACTAAAAAGCGCTGGGCAACCGTATTTTTTAAAAAGGGTTTTTTGGTCATTTTACATAACATAAATAAAATATTCTATATACTAAAGATTTAGTAAAACTGCTTTCTTTATACATATTTTTCAAACCACTTCTTCTTCTTCTCATAATACTACTTCTTCATTCAAACACATACACGACTGCCATTAAAACATCTTCTACACAAATTCAAGTTTCAGTTTGAATCTACAATTCGATTTTCACCCATTTAAAATCACTCTCCCTGATTTAGTCTGATTCAAAACAAAATAAAGAAAATATGTATGTTACATCACTCTGCCAATCATTTGTGTTTTGTCAACAATCAACATCTTTAGCTGGTAAGTATAGATTTAATTCAAATATTTAGGGTTTTGAATTATTATTTAAAGTAATTGTTTTGCTTTGCTTAAAATATATGATATATTTCCATTGATTATGTTAAAATAATTTCTTTTTAATGAAAACCCTAAAAACTAATTTGGGGAAAATCAGTTTGATCAATTACTTTGCTATAATTCCTCTGCTATTGTATTCAACTATCAATAATCAAAGAAATTGTGGTTGGATTTAATTTTAGAAATTTTACATTTTTTTGACATTTGATCTCATGCAACATCTGTTATACTTCTGTAGTTTTTAATCTATGAAGTTGTTGAGTTCTTAATCGAATAAATTTTTATCATTAGTATAGAATAAGTTTCATGTAATAACTAATTCAGTATCAAGTTTATGGGTCATTAGAGGTTCAATCACTCGATACGTGCTTGATGGTTGACATACTAAATTTATAAATGCTACTTACATTTTAGAATATTAATTTCAATTAAATTTATGTTTGTCAATTGTTTTGGTAGTAACAAATTAATGTTTTAATGAATTGATTAACTGAAATAAATTTTGATAATTCATGTATCTGCCTCTCAGGTTTACGTTAACGATCAGTTTCTTAACTGGGACCGGTTTATCGTATCAAAGTCAGTATTGTAACAGCCAGAGCCTATCATTCATTGTTCATGCATAAAATGTAAGTTGACAGATACAAGGGCTCCAAAACCAAAATGCTAGCTTTTAAAAAAGATACGAGTGATTATTAACCAGACAATTTAATTTCAGGTGCATCCGACCCACTGCTGAAGATCTTGATGATTTCGGTACTCCAGAGTTTACAATATACAATGCTGGAATGTTCTCGTACAACCGTTACACTCATTATATGACATCCTCAACGAGCATAGATCTTAACCTTGGTAGGAGGGAAATGGTCATCCTTGGAACCCAATATGCCGGTGAAATGAAGAAAGACGTTTTTGGTGTTATGCATTATCTCATGCCTAAACGCCAAATACTCTCTCTTCACTCTGGTTGCAATATGGGGAAAGATGGTGATGTGGCACTCTTCTTTGGATTATCAGGTATAACTAGGATGTGACAAAACAAGCGGGATGGGTAATGGGTCAAAACAAGTCCGGGTCTAAACCAGTCATTTTTAAACGGGTCGACATCATGGGTCAAACCCACTAATGTTTGCCAGTTTAGTATCATCACTTCTTTCTTTTATTTAGCTGATTACATTTTCAACACCACTTTGACCAATTGATGGTTTGGTTTTATAATACGTGTACACCTAGGTACTGGAAAGACCACACCGTCTACAGATCACAACAGATGTCTAATTGGAGATGACGAGCATTGTTGGAGTGAGAATGGTGTGTCTAATATCGAAGGTGGTTGCTATGCAAAGTGTATTGATCTGTCAAGTGAGAAGGAGCCTGATATCTTCAATGCCATCAAGTTTGGGACAGGTTCATGACCATCTTAACTTTAAAAGCGAGGCTCAATTCCTGTTTCTGAATTGTTGAATAAAAGTTTTAACTTGTTTTTTATGGCAGTGATGGAAAATGTAGTGTTTGATGAGCATACCCAAGAGGTCGATTATTCGGAAAAATCTGTAACAGGTAAACATAAGTAATCCGTTTAGTAGAAGTTTTATACATTTTTTTGAAACAAGTGTGCTGATAAATGGAGTAAACTTTTAGAGAACACTCGGGCGGCATATCCAATAGAATACATACCGAATATGGTGAACATATTTTCTTTGAAATAGGATGTAGATGGTGCAACTCCAAAGGCAAGTGATGCATTGTCTGGTGAACTTTGGCAAACCAAAAAAGATAGAATACGTCAGGCTTCAGTATATGGAAAACAACCTGGTTGGGACTTGTGCTCGGTAAGTTGTGCATTTAAATACCTTTCTAAATAATGAATCTGTTACCAATATGTTATTTTTTGCTTTAATTTTTATATATGATTTTTGTTGTGTTTGAACTAGCTGGATTGAGGGCTATAGTTAATTATGTTGTTATTGTTTGAGCTTTATAAGTAGGAATTTAGAGGCAGTCATCTTCCTTTAAAACAAGTTGGTTCTTGCTCCGTATCATCAGAACTGAACTTTTTCCTTCTAACACAGGTTAAACAAAGACAAGAATAAAATGAACTCGTAACACATAAAGGATAATCAGTAACAAGAGGTTCTCATTTAAAATCAGAACATACTGATGGAACTTGAAAAAGACATGTTCATGTATGTGGTTGAGCATTTGAAATGGTTCTTGTAGTGTCCTTAGAAAGCTGTCAACAGGTTGGAGGTATCTACGTGAGGCTGTTCTTGAAGGATCCGAAATTTCCGCTCAGAAATCCAAAGAGATTTCTAGAAGGATTGCTAGACCAGTATCTTTCATCAATTGCTGCTACCCATCACAACACTCAAGGATCTGATCCCGAGCTTCCACTGCTATTATCTGCTGCATTGGTATCTTTGTTGCGAGTACACCGTGCATTGGCAGATCATGTTGGATATCTAGGTTATGTGCCCAAATTATTTTCTGCAGTAGCCTTTGAAGCAAGACGTGAAACGATGTCCTCAAAAGAATTGGCAATGCCAGATGCACCACTAGAAGGTGAAGATAATCTATCACAGGCATCACAAACTCCTCAAGAGAAGGTGCGTCTTAGCTGCTTACGAGTTCTACATCAACTTGCAGCTAGCACAACATGTGCAGAAGCGATGGTGGCAACTAGTGTTGGGACAACCCAGGTACATGCTTTTATTTTTACTTATTTTTTCTTGTCTCTACTTGGAATTGCAGCGAGTATTTTCTCTAAATGAACCTGCATGTAATAAACCTCAGTACATAAAATACTTTTCCAAGCATCTTTTTTTCTTTCTTTCTAATTTGTGTGTATAGCTATTGCAAATAGGGGTGTCAAAATAGGGGAGTAGGGAGTTTCATGTTTGGGTCATATTAGTCACTTTCTTGGTATGGGCTGGGTTGGGTTCACCAATCACTTTTTATCCTAAAGAATCTAACAATAATTTAATATTGCAGAAATGTTTACATGATTAAATCATTTTGATAATAGTCTAGTTTTCCAATAGAATGATTTATGAAGCTTACTTTAATTATTATATATAAACATTTAGCAGCTTCTGACCCTTTTACAACTTTTTTTACCCATTTGACTAGCAAGGGATGTAAATTATCTCAAGTTGACTCATTCATAAGCGAATGGGTCAAATATGCCACCTCTAGCTGAAAGTTTCTTTTGTTTTTATCTTCGGGGTAGGGTTACTTCTATGATGATATTTGCCGATTAGCATCTGTCCTGACTTTTGTTTTCCTATTTTTGGTCCAGGTGGTTCCACTATTAATGAAAGCTATTAGATGGCAAGGAGGAAGCATACTAGCACTTGAGACACTAAAACGCGTGGTGGTTGCTGGAAATAGAGCAAGGGATGCACTTGTAGCTCAAGGTCTTAGGTGAGTACGCTAGTTATCCACTTCCATATTGCATAAAAGATGTGTCCATTTATCAGGAAAAAGGGACCAGTATCCAACCATACATAAATGATTTTAGAGAAGTAGGGATGATTTATATGTTCATAATCTCTGTAATATGATACTTTTATTGGGGTTTCTAACTTTATCAGTGTAACAATGGTATGGTGTAGCTAGTGCTTCTTCTGAACCACCCCTAGATCAAACTTCTTCAGGTATACTTATAAATTCTTTGTTGTATCTTTTTGTGTGTGTGTCGTTATTGATGTTATTATGTATGACACTTTCATGACAGATGAATTTAACATAGCATGGCTTCGTGGAGGCCATCCCATACTTAATGTTGGTGATCTATCGATTGAAGCCAGTCAGAACCTAGGTTTGTTGCTTGATCAGCTAAGATATCCGGCTGTGAAATCACTCAGCAATATGATAGTTATCGTTGATATAGAGAATGCACTTTGTATTACTTTTAGTCTGTTTAGGCCGATTTGTTTAGGTAATGTATATTTTGACTCATTTAATATGTGTACGATTAAACATAACAAGCCTCTAACCATTTATCATCTTTAATCATGCCAATGTGTTGATGGAAAAGCATCGTTCAAAACAACCCAAGTGTTTTGGCTTGTATTTATCTGCTACTGAAAACGCGGTCAAAAATTTTGCAGCTTATGTTTTCTGAGAATGCATAAAAAACTACAGGTAAAAGGATAATGACTGGAGTACTGCTGCACTAAAAAGATGGTTAATTCATATTTGGAATCTTCATGGTAAATTAAATCTGACCCGTTTTAAACGAGTATGTTAATACAATTCTATCTTGTGAACAGAGACCTAGCAATGATTGTTGGTTTTCATGAAGTTTCAAAATCATTCAGTTATGGAAAACGAGTAGCATCTATAATTAGAAGAACCGTTATTTTAGTGTAAAATAACAAAATCGTATCTGCCAATCAAGTTGGGTTCGTTGAGATCGGACATTTAACCCATTCAGTTGTGTAACTCAATTATTTTCAAGCACTTTCTAGCTAAATTTGACCCTTCTAGATTTGCCGTGTAATTGTGTCAGTCCGAAAAGAGCATTACAAAACAATCACATCTTAATTTAAGTTGTATACAGGGTCACCCAACTGATTTGACTGCTCCACTCCAAATCTGAGTACCCATAAATAACCCAATTTCGGAGAATGAACTGAATAATTACTGTTATTCAAGTAATGAATTTGATCATTGATAACAAACTAGCGAGAAGCTAGAAATGCAAACAGTTTAGCATCCTTTCTTTGTAACATTTAAACAAAAAAAACAAACACGTATGAAATCCAACATACGACACCTTCTATAACACAAACAAAGATAGACTGAACGTACATTATGTATTTTGCACAAATTAAAACCACATAAGCTAATTTTAGGAATCTAGAGGGATAAATCAGCCAAATCAAAAGATTTGCCCACTGCTTTGCACCAAGAAGCCACTTTCTTTTCGCGCAACTCATCATTCAATACAGGATTGAACGTAGTATCTTTCTTCATTCTTTCCCCGTTTGAAAATATCTCTTCTTCTGTCCAAACTCCAACTGCTAAACTAGATGCATACGCTGCACCAAGTGCTGTCATCTCTATGTCTGCTGGTCTCACCACAGGGTTACCCAATAAGTCCGCCTGCATTAAATGATTAAAAAACATAAGTTACAATTGTTGCTAAGTAAAAAAGTAAACAAAGAAATTAAGCTGAAAACTAGAGCTACAATTTGAACCCATTTACGTGTTATCTTTCTAACAAGTATTAAATAACTTGTACCAAAAATAACCATTTTGACCAGTTACCAAACCCATAGTCCCACCCATTGAGTTACGTCTTATGAAAACATACCTGAATCTACATGAGCGTATTATTAACAGTAGCCCCGCCATCGACCCTAAGCAAAAACTGTCCCTTAGCATTCTTTGTTTCCCCTTTCTCACCCGCATCTTTATGCATCGAGTCCAATACATCTTTCACTTGAAAGCACATACTTTCAAGCACTGCTCGAACAATATGAGACTTATTGGTAAACCGTGTGATACCAATTAATACACCACGAGCATCATCACGGCCCCGTGGTGCAAACAATCCATTAAATGCCGGAACAAAGTGAACACCACCGGTTGAGAAATCATGGCCGACTTCCCAGTTTCGAAATTGACAACATGGTTTAATATCATATCCACATTTCATTCATTGGTGCATGACTTGACGATTGATATTCAAGCAAAAAGTTCCATGATAACTGAAATTCAAACTCAGAAGATTGACAAAGCCATAATGACCTTTTTCTATCCCATATACACACTAATTCACCATGTATGAGATGGGAGATTAGAAGAGTGGAGAAAACCAAAATGATGTTTTATTCATTCATGGACTTGTTATGAGAGAAACAGCAAGTGATTCTGAATGTCTGCTTTTAATCAAGTTTAGTAATCAAATTGATAAACGATGGAAACCCGACCCCAACAACTAGTATGTAAGAGTGGACTTAATTGTTACCAGAAGTTGTGTCCACGGATTCAGCTTGTCGGTGGCGCTTGAGCACAGATGCTCCTAGCACTTGATCTGGAATACCTATAGAATAACAGGGACAAGTGATTAAGTGGCAAGGTTATGAAAAGATGTTAATTAAGGTTAAGTAAAAGAAATTAAAAAGTTTCACCACTTTGAGCAACCACAAACTCGCGGTGTCGCTTGAGAAAAGGGACTTGATCTGCAATAAGGGATCCATCTTCCACACTCACGAGATGGGTAAACTGTATAGTGAGCCATACAAAAGCCATTCTCAAAGAAAGATCCATCTTCCACACTCACGAGATGGGTAAACTGTACAGTGTGCTATACAAAAAGAAAAAGAAAAAAAAAACAATTGGCCTATTATTTGTTCTTGTTGCTGGGCCGAAAACATCTGTATTCTTCCTATATTATGAGTTTTCAAGCTTCAAATCAACATGGAGGTTTTCTTGCAATGTATCTTATGCTTTGTTGTGTAGTGGAATACCTCAATTATGATGGATCTGGACACACACCTTGTGTCAATGATATTTTGTATAATATTATTAAGCACGCGGAATTTACTTAGTAATACTTAGAAGACGGATTGTATGATGTATTGTAAACGAACACAGATTGAACACAAAACTTAAGCTCCAATATTATTGATAAATAATACGAGTGATCTTAGCTTATCACTAGGCTTACACCTTGAAGCTGTAAGTACGTAGATAATAAACTTCGTACATAAAACAATGACCTAGGACCTCCTTTTATAGCACAAGGAGTCCTTTACAAGATAAGAATAAACCTATCAATATAGAATATACACACAATCTATTCTATACTTATCATTATATGAATACTAAACAATTATCCAATAGCAGTGGTAATAATTGTACTGGCAGTGGGAATAAGTTTCCACTGCTAGTGTTTTCTTCAGCAGTGTCAACCACAATACTATCCGTGGTAACTGTTAGTATTATTCCCAACAATCCTCCTCTAAACTTATGATTTCTCTGCAAATCAATAAGTTTCTTTAATCTGCATTATCTTCAAGGATTTGGGTAATTCAATCAAACACTTTACTTCTTTCTTAGCATCTGAATAGCTCTCGAACATTGATCTTGAAGCCTATGTAACAATGCTCTGACTTTCTCATTATCTTCATGAACTCGTATATTAGAACATAGCATCACTGTGAGAGTTCCAGCTCTGAGTGGATATTCTTTCTCAGCAAGCATGAATCCATCTACTCCATTTGCTGTAGAAACATGATGAACTTCACATGAATCATAGTAAAACCATTTAGTACCAGGACATGAACATGAGAATTTCCAGAAATCATCATTAACATCTGGTTCATAGAGCCTTCTAAGATTAATCCATAACTGCATCTCCTTCATATCTATGAGACCTTGTGCATCAAACCTTTCTTGAACTAATTTCCATAATTTGTCAAGATCATCTCTGTCAAAAGCTTTGATGAGATCTTCAAATTGAATGAATGAGAAAGTTGCACCTCCTAGCCTTGTGATCTTCCATGTTGGAGCAAAATTGCTAGCAGTATAAACCTCCCAGTCAATGATAGGATGTCTGACTTGCAGTGGTTCTGGATAAAAATCTTCTTCTTCAATCACAATCATTCCAGTCAGTTGTTCATCAGTGAATTTCTCAGTAGAAACTTCTTGTTCTTCAATAATCTTTGTCTTCTTAACAGTTTGAGAATCACTTTCTTTGGCCTTTCTCTTCAATCCAGGAAACCTTTTTGCTTCTTCTTCAGAACCCATTGAAACAAAATATTTATCTTGTCTTTGAACTCTGTAGTAGACACCTTCAACTTGATTATCAGGCATTCCTTTAAATTGATGCTTTTTCCAACCACCAACATTGCAACAGTAAGTCTTCATGTATGAGATAATTTGTGCATTGGTTTCTTTTGACCTTTCTGACTATACTAACCACATCTTCAAGTGCTTGATTATTTTTCATTTGGATAAAATCCTTCAACTGAGCAGTTCTTTGATCTTCAGTTAAGGACATATCAGCAAGTAGGTCAATTGCCTTCTTCTTGACTTCTGGATTGTTAGCAATCAAGAAATCAATATCTTCTTCACTAGGCACATAACTGAACTCTGGAGTCTTCTCTCTGAATATTGTAGGTTGAACAGTGGAAAGAGAATCTTGATCTTCAATTCTATCCAATCTTTTAGCCTCCATAAAGCTTACAACTTCCAATTCTTCAAGCTTTTTCTTTTCAGCAACTTGTTCTTCAGTAATCTTCCTTGCAACTTCTTCATCAAGAGCAATCTGAACATGTTCTTTCTTTGAAATCTTTCTTCTTGTTTGCTCCTTGCTTTGCATAACAGCTTTACCTTTATCTTTCTCCTGTTTATCAATTTCTTCACTTGCAGTGACAACATTATGTTCATCAGTGGTAATATTTGGCTCTGCAGTGAAAATTAGATCACTGGTAAAATCTGTTGTAGTACTGAAAATATCTTGCTCTAGTTGCTCTTCTTGAGTATCAGCTTCCTCTACACCTTCATCTTTAAAATCAATTTTCCTCCCCTGAGTTTCAGCATCTGTTTTCCTCCCCTGTTTGGGAGAATTACCCAAATCTTGATCAAAATCAGCTGAATCACCATTATTAGGTGAGGATGAAGATGAGATCACTAACTTTGCAGTTTTCCGTTGCATTTTCAACCCCTGCAATTCTTCCTTCAAGGTCTGAATCTCCTCTTTTAAGTATTTAATATCCTTGGCATGCTGCTTCTTGACATGTACCAGGTCCTTCTGTAGAGATTCAACATGCTTGGCTAATTTGGTACACAAAACCATCAATTCCATTTGTTGCCCACTGCCCTTATCACTTCCAACTGTATGACCTGTTGGGAGAGGTGAATCATGAGGCAAAGGCTCAGAGTCCTCCCTAGTTGGACTAGGTTGAAGTCTAGAACCACCACTGCTTGTTCCTAGACCAAAAGGTTCAGAAACATGTTGTGTTTTCATGAAAGAAGGTGGATGTTTGCTCCTCCTCTCATAGGTGTGAGAAACAGGTGGAGTATAATCAATGTTTGGAACAGAGATTATGGGTGTGATTTATTTAGTTGTAATCTTTGCAAGCATATGAGGAAAGAGAGGTGTAAAAATCATGTTGCCATCTTTTTTCATGTTTTGAAAAACTTTAGGCTTGAGACAACTGATTTTATAAACATTAGTATGGGGTTGCAGTTGAAACTCATTTAGCACTGCTTGCACAAACCATGGATACATTAAAATTTTTGTTGAACTCTTTACATTGCCAGTCATACTTGTAAAAATATATTTTAAACAGTTAAAAATCTTATCAGTGGCTAGACAAACCAAAGGATAAGCCATGGTTGAACTAAATTGCTCATAAGATATTTTCTTTGGACTGAGACAATGTAAAAGAGTATGTATCAAAAATCTCCATTGGAGATAAAAACTACTCTTTTTGAAAGTAGCCTTTTTCAGTGGTATCAAATCCCATGGATGATAAATTTTCATGTATTTCTGGCATAGGTAATGTGATGATACCATTGAGATCATCCAATTGGAGAACTCTCCTCAAGGATGCCTCAGTAACATCAATAGTTACCCCATCCACAGTGGCTCTTAGAGCATCCACTGTTTCATGTGTATCTCTATTCTCAAGTGTTATGGACTGAGCAGAAGTCCAAAACTGTTTGATTTGAGAGATATAGATTGTGGGTTTTAAAAGCAAAGCATACCTTATATGGGTAGTATTGAGAAAGTCCACAATCTGATGAAAAACAGGGCCACTCTTCTCATTTGACTTTTGTAGGTAGGCCACTTGGTTGTGCTAATCTGCAAATTTTAATGGTGCCATAGAAACTTTGGATGAAAAACGATATTATGTCAGTAATAATTGAAGGAATAACTAGCCAATTAAGATAAAAAGATATATAGATGTAGGGTTGAAGAGTATAGCGCAAGAAAAATTATCTAAGGAAAGTATTTATCTTTAAAGGATAAATATCAAATAGGAAAGTAGATAATTTTCTAGAAGTTATCCTATATATATGGAAAGCAATTTGTTTTCTACAACGGCTAGTAAAAGTTTTGTTACTGACACAACAGTTGTAACGGCTAGAACAACAGTGGTAAAATAACACTGTCAGTGGAAACTGTGAACTAGCAGTGGTAATTTTTCACAAAAATTTCAAAGAGCAGTGGTAAAATAAAAACATATTAAAAATGGTCTGCTCTTATCATAGTTTTTAGTAAATTACCAGCTATCAACGGATTTGATATGTCTTTACCATGAGCCGTTTGCTATGGACTAGCCAACTCTTAATCATAAAGAATATGGTGAGTTGATAACCATATAGTTGTTGGTAAACTATCAACCATGAACGGATTTGTCAAGTCTTTAACAGTAGACGTTTGCTCTGGACTAGTTGATTCTTATGTGGATTAGACATGGTGAATCAATAACCATTTGTTATGTATCTCAGTTATACACCTTTTAAGATCAACTCCGATCTTTGCTGCATAAAGGTTATGTATCTGCATGTGATAGGAATAACCAACTTGTTCTTAACTAAAGTTACTTTTAACCAAGCCACTATCAAGAAAATATCTTCCAAAGTCAACCCGATAATATCTATATTTACTCTTTAACCTACCAAAATAGGAAAAAGTAAATATACTCATTAATTAACCCTTGTAACCGACTTTGTCTATATAAAGAGGCTTGGCGTATTGTAATCTTCATCAAAAACACATTCAAACACACAAAACCCCTAGATATAATCATGAGTAATCCTTCCAACACCATTAACATCTCCTCTGATTCAGAAGAAGAGTATGTGATCGAGTCAGAAACTTCCTCAGAGGCATCAGGATGGGCTGGATACTTTCCATCATGGGCTGGAAGCACTTCATCCAAGAAGTACACTAAGGAGACTGCCAAGCGTGTACCTACTGCTAAACCTGCACCATCTCTTGAGTTTTACTCCAGCTCATCAGAGGATGATGATGAGACGAATGATGAGACCTACTCCATGGTCAAAGAATTGCCAAGAGCTCTTACAAAAGCACAAGAAACAGCTATCTCCAACATGAAGCAGATTTCCATTCCAAAGAAGTCTACAATGCTACCAAAGCCTCCTCCACAAGTTCTGGGTCTTCCTTGTCCAAGAATGCAATCCACCTTTGATAACAAAAGGAAGAGAGCCCAGAAAAATTAGCATGACTATGTGGGCAAAGGCAAAAAGCCAATGGAGTAGCTGATGTAGGATGTAGGAATGTAGGAAGTTGTCTTTTGTGTTTTGATAGTTGTTGTTGACACTCTCTTTTGGATGTAATGACTCTTTTGTTTGAATTTAAATATCTCTGTTTTCCTTTTTCCAATTTGAGAATAACATATTTCCACTGCTTGCATTATAGTTTCCTGATTCGCTCCCGAACAGTCAAGTTTTATCACTCAAGCCGGCCACTTGTGAATGGCCGACCGTAAGAAACTTAAAACGGTTCAGAAGCAAATGCAATGAAGATCTGGGGAGTATAGTGTTTCCCCGGGTCGTTATGTCCCAGCGAGCTATGCAATGGATCACCAAACGTATAGTGATCGAGAGATTTGAACGGAAAAGGTTTTGATGAATGATTATAACTACAGAAAAAGCTTATAAACTAAAGGGGCTTAAATGAAAATTAAAAAGATAAAAAATATTAAATAAACGCTATCACTATTTGCAAAATGATGTTTTTGTTTTTATGTTTTTATAAAACTTGATTTAAAAAACTACGTAACGCACAAATGAAAATGTGAAACTAAAGCAATATTAACCCTAAAAATATGAAAATGATATTTTTACAAACCTATTGATAAAAGAAAATTTTTAGAAAAAGAAAATTATTTTTAGAACTATTAAATTAATTATTATTAATTAAAAACTATTTCTAACTATTAAATAATAACCTAAAATACAAGAAAATAGGAAATAAAGCTAGAAAAATAAAATTATGACTTGGAAAAATCTAAAATATCAAAAGAGAATTTTCAAAACTATTTTTGTATTTTTCTGATTATTTTTCTATTTTCTATGAATTAAAAACTATTAAAAACTAATTAAATTGCTTAAAAATACAAATTTAACTAAGAAAAATCTAGAAAAATATTTTTTTGCCTTTTTATATTTATCTTAACTTAAGAAAAATGAAAAAATATTTTTTTGAACCTTTTCTTAATTAATTGTATTAAATGTTAATTAAAAATGCTTAAAAACTAATTAAAATCAAGAAAAATAGCAAACTGACTTGGAAAAATCTGAAAATTTCAAGAAAAGTTTAAAATAATATTTGGAATCTAGGAAAAATGGAAAAACAGGTGCTTATGTGTAGGAATTTGAGGCTGCAATGGAACTGCTTATAAATAAGCACTCTAAATAAGCCAAAAGAACACCAAGGACCACCAACAGATTACAAAAGCTATAATAAGCTACAGGTACCCAAATGCAACTAAAAACAACAAGCTTAAACCTCTGGATAGCAACTACAACAGATTTGATGATTTGAGATTATATGCTAAAACAGGTTTTGGGTCAGTTTTGCAACTTAAGCACAAGCTACTTAATAAGCTAAGAATGAAAAACAAAAGTTGGAACTTAATCTAGACATGGTTGGGACCTTGTAAACCAAAATTGAGCCAAAGACAAGCTCTGATGAGCTTGTTGCAAGGGCTGCAACTTACCTGTGCACACTCAGTTAATACTGAGTGTGTACAGGGCATTTTCAACCATTTTGACAAGCACTTTTGAGCCTTATAAAAATTTCACAAAATTATACAAAAATGCTAATAAGAAATTTGACCAACATGAGATTTTAAAACATTAAGTTTCACTAAGTTTGACATAGAAATGAGTCAATGATAAATCAACTCAGTTGGCTCAAAATGGCCTTTTCCAAGTTTTTGACTTTTTTAGCAGTTAAGAAAAGTTGACTTTGGTGAGATTTGCAATCAATTTAAGGACTGATCTTGATGTAATATGATAAAACAAACTTAATGCAAGCAATGTCTATGAGTTTTGAACACAGAACAAGATTTTGATTTTGTAAAAACTCAACAGCTAAGCTATTAGGACAGATCTTGTGTAACTTTGACTTTGGCTGTTTGTAGATGCAATATTAAGACAGAGTTGAGTTCATTTGAGCTATACAAGCATAAACCAACAAGCTTTAACAACTGAGCAAGCTTCAAATTCAGTTTAAGCAGCAATTCCAAACACCCTATGTCCTACTGATATGCAATATACACTGAGCTAAACACTGATTTATCTAAAGCAAACAATTGAAATGACTTTAACTACTCTAATTACAAATGAATAAGCAAGTTTAAACTACTTATAACCTCAAACACAGATTAGGCAATGAAACATGAAAAATTAACTTACTAATGGTCCTTAGCCACTATGGCTTGAAACCTATGAGACCAGAACCTCTAACCTATATTATCCAACCATTTGAACTTAGAATCAACCCAAATCCAGACTGCATCACCCATTATCCATCTCCTTTTCAATTTTTGGCCCCAGTTGACTTTCTTTGACCAATTTCCAAACTAGCTAGAAACTTGAGTACAAGCTTATAACAAGCTATAATAAGCTAATATAAACCTGTTTGAGCTTAAAAATAAGCTAACGAGAGCTTGTATACAAGACTTTGAAATGGAAATTTTCAACAGTGGACATAAAATATGAATTGTAAACACAAACTGAAATTGATGCTTGAAATTAGTTGCAATACACTTAAACACTTTAGTTTGATACAAATTAACAAAATATTACAGGTTTTACACTAAATTAAAAGCTTTGAATTAAAACGACATAAGTAAAAATAAAAAACTACAAGACTCCTTTTCTTCTCATCCTTCTGCTCTCTTTTATAAACCAAACTTCTTTTCTCTCTCTTCTGAATAGTTCCCAGCAAATTCCTTGGCCATTGGATGGCTTGACTTCATCTTGGCCATTAATTGGATTTTGGCGCCAAAACTAGTTTATCCACTGGAAGGTTGAGTGAGGGGGGGGGGAGGAGCATTAATTGCTTCTTGGAGGTTAGTTGAAGGTGGGGGGACATGGATGAGTGGAGGTGAGGAGGGGGGATGGGTGTTAGCTTGTTTGCAGAGAAGCAGTTGAAGAGAAAGACTTTTGGCGCCAATGGGTGTTTGACCAGCCATTTGACCAAGGTATTAATAATGCAAGGGGTCCAAATTGCATGTTGACAGGGGGCCAAAATGGGATGGCAGGGTCCAAATTGGTTTATAAAGGGTTAATATCACAAGGACTTATGTTGCCAATTCTGAAAATTGAGGGACCAGTTCTGCCAATTTGCAAAGTTGCTCTAAAGGACCAAAAGTGACAAGATTCCATAATACAAGGACCAAACTTGACATTTTCAATTTTCCAGGGGCCATTTTTGCCAATTTTTAAACTTGGAGGACCAAACTTGTAATTTCTCAAAACTTTTGACATTTTTCACCAAAGGACTAATTTTGACAAGTTATGATTTTAAAAGGACCTTTGGTGATTTTTCTTTTGAAATTATGACTCAGGGACTATTTCTGACAATTTTTGAAACTTGGGGGACTGAAACTGCCAGTTATGCAAACTTAGCTCATTTTTCATCTTATTTTAAACATTTTGCATCTGAAACATATAAAATGCAATTTTGGAATATTTTCAGTATTATGATGCATTTCTGAGCATTTTTAAACGTTTTGCAGTTCAGATTTAACCAAAAATGATGAGTATTTACACACTCATCAATCCCCCACACTAAACTATTGCTAGTCCCTAGCAATCTTTTGAGAAAAACATAATGGATTTGAATCTCTTTACCAAAAGCCATTACTTCTGGAGTAGCCAAATGTTTCAGTTCAAGTAAGAACCATGGTACACCGATAACCATGTGATTTTGAGCGAACCACCAGCTTTCAACGGTTTTGATTTGTCTTTACCAGAAGCCGTTTGCTTCTGGACTAGCCAACTCTTAGATAAATTATCAATATTATCTTTGGTGAGCTGATTACCAATTATGGTTTTTCCACTGCCTTTACCACAAGCCATAAACTTGCGGGCTAGCCAACTCTTCACTTTTTAGGATATGGTGAGCTGAATACCATACAATTTTGGGCAAATTGCAAGCCGTAAACGGATTTGAGATATCTTTACCAAGAGCCATTTGCTCCTGGATTAGCCAATCCTTTTGTTTATTAGACAAGGCGGACTGATAACCATAAGATGAGTCAGTGTAAAACACTTACTCCAAAAAAAACTTTTGGCCAAAAACGGGGGAACTAGGCGGATAATACATATGTCAAAATTCGTGAGAATTCTCCCCACACTAGAAATGAATATTGCCCTCAATATTCAAAGTACCGGCGGTTATTCCGAAACAAAGAACGTAAAAGGGAAATACTACGGCCATTATTTGAAAGTTTTTTTTCTTTTTTTTTTTTTTTTTTTTTTTTTTTTAGAAAACTTATATACAACATGTGGGGCAACTCCCCCACACTAGGGTGGAACACATGGGTGAAAACCCATGTTTAGCTACTGTTTTTGATTACCGAGTCGCTAGCTTGACTCGACCCCGAATTAATTTGTTCATGGGGAAAGTAACGTGGAAAACCAATCTCGATCGGACTTTCGTTCACAATGTTAATAAACATATGAACATCAGAAAGTTCCACACCGATGAGATATAACCGCGGTATTGTTAATAGTAGAAACTATAAGGGATGATACCGGGGTCAAAGATGGTGTCCTCGTTCCCGAAAGAGAAAAGGGAAAGAGCAACCACACCATCTGTGAAGAATGGAATAAAGACGTACATGAGAATGCAAGTCCATTCCTCATCAGAGAGAAGCAAATCACCAGTTTTGACATTTTTAAGCTTAAATTTGAAGCTTATATGGTGATTGTCAAGAAGATGTCCGGGAGGGAGGGTGGGAAACGGTTCTTCAATCAACAGATTTTCCAGAAAAAGGATGTCTCCCTCCGGATCAAAGTAAGTATTATCAATTCCTGTTGGAATTGACTCATCACTAAGAAAGGTATCGACTTCATTCCAAAAGTTGTCATCTTCCTCATCAGGGGTGAGAGAAGGGATGGAAGAGTCGGGAATAATACTAGGAGATGATGGATCATTTTTGAGCAATTCATCAATGGGAAGAATGTCTCCCATTAGATCACAATCATCATCCAATTCAGATGAAACAAAAGAGAGTTTGGTTTCATCCACAGAGTTAACAAACTCGATGCGACAAACTGATTCCGGAAGTGGGACAAGTGGTGTGCTCTTAGAGCTAGCAGTTTCCACCACTTCCGATGAAGTCTCCGATTCTAGATCATCATCATCAAGAACACTCTTGACTTCCCTGGTACAGCTTTCAAACCATTTGTTTGAACCAGGGGTGATTTTCAAAGCTTTTAACTCAGAACGTTTTTGGTGACTCGTCTTAACCGTGAAATTTGAGAGTGTTGCATTGAATCTTTCAGATTTTTTATCAATTGTGGCAACACTCTGTTTAGACAGAGGTTTCGAGTTCTGGTTGATATTCAATGTGAGCTCTTCGTTGTCAACCCGTATGGTCAACTCTTCAGCAAACACATCGATCAGAGCACGACTCGTTCTCAAGAAAGCTCTCCCTAAGATGAGGGGAACTCTAGGATCTGCATCGAAGTCTACTACAACAAAGTCAGTAGGAAAGTGAAACTTTCCCACTTTCATCACGACATCCTCGGCTATCCCAAGTGGATGAGTTATGGAACGGTCCGCTAGCTCGAGTGTCATACAAGTGGATGAAAGTTTAGGAAGAGACAGTTTCTTCCATACTGAGAGTGGCATGAGGTTAATGCTAGCACCAAGATCGGCCAAGGCGGAGCATTGAACCATCCCCAAGAAATCACACGGGATTAGAAATCTGCCAGGGTCTTCAAGCTTTTTGGGAAGCTTCTTGAGAAGGACCGCTGAGCATTGCTCATTGAGAGGAGTTTTAGCCATCTCAGATAGCTTATCTTTGTTGGTGAGTAAGCCTTTAAGCGTGGATGCAAATTTAGGCATTAGAACGAGAGCATCAACGAAGCTTATATCAAAGTGTAGCTCATTGAAGATTTGGAAAAATTTTTCCATTTGCTCTTTGTTTTTGTCTTTGAACTTCTCATCATTCATTCTTGATGGGTAAGGAAGCTGACTAGACTTTTGAGCGGGGATGGAAGTGTTTTCTGGCTCAGAATTTTTCTTCGGAATTTCGGGTTCCGGACTTAAAGCTTGGACTACCGAAGGTGGGACGTGTGCGGTACTTCGTGGGCTTGAGAATTGCACCTTGTCCGTTGTATCCTTTGTAACTTGACTCATTGCTACAGGAGGAGGGGGCATTGGAGTCGAAGGTCCATTGTGCATCTTACCACTACGAGTGGTGACGGCTTTCAACTCGGCATTAGGATTGGGAATTGTATTGCTTGGGAGTCCTCCAGAAGATGATGAAGCTTTGTTCATATTCATGTTCATGAAACTGCTCATCATATTCTTTAACTCATTTGTCTGCCGAGACATTGTGGTATCAATTTCCTTTTTAAGCTCAACTCTCATGTTATTGATCTGAGTTTGCATTGAACGTATGTTTGACTCAGTAATTTTCATGAAGTCATTTGGCATGGGAGCTTGAGGAGGTTGTTGATAACTTTGATGATTAGGAGCTTGATATGGTTGGTTGAAATTGTTCCGGTTTTGATTGAAATTTTGAGAGTTATTGAAATTTTGTCCTTGATTCGGAACAAAGCGATTTTGATTGCCATGGTTTTGTACATGAGGAAAACCAGGTGGTGTCATACCGCTAGGTGCACGGTAGTGAGGATCAGCCTGTGGTCGGTATTGATTGTGGTTTACCGAAGCTACGGGAGCTTGGTAAAAGGAAGCATCGGTTGCTTGACAATCAGAATATGCGTGTGGACCACTACAAGTTTCACACACCTTGTTTACGGCTTTGACTGGTTCTGGCTTATGAATTTCGCTTTTGATTTCCTTAACATCCTTAATCATACAACGGATGGCATCCGTTAGAGCGGCTATCGGAGCTGCTAACTCAGAAGAGTTACTGGATGTAGAAGCAGGAGGGTTAGGAGTATTGACTTTGTTGCGAGAAATAGGAACTTTTGATTTTTGCTCGCAAATCTCAATCACATCTTTAGGTCTACGATTCAAGATATTGCCGCCTGCGGCTGCGTTCAAAGAATCTTGATCGTTACCGTTCAACCTATTATAAAAGATATTGACTTGTTGAAGCTCCGTGAATTCATGATGGGGGCATTTCCTGAGGAGATCTTTGAATCTCTCCCATGCCTCTCCAAAGTTTTCATCGAAATTTTGACGAAATCCAGAAATTTCATTTTTAAGATTAGTCGTCTTTGATGGAGGGAAGAAGTAATTGACAAACTTTTGAACAAGATCCTCCCAAGTTTCGATAGATCGAGGGGGTTCTTTTTCCAGCCAAATCCGGGTTGTCCCCTCAAGAGAGAATGGAAAAAGCATCAACTTGATGACTTTTTGAGGTACATCCTTGAAATTGATAGTTGAAGTCAACTTGTTAAACCAACGGATGTGTGCATACGGGTCTTCACGATCAAACCCGTGGAATTGATTCGTAGACACAAGTGTGATCAAATGTGTCTTCAATTCGAAGTGATCAGAATTGATTACCGGTAAAACGATGGCATCTCCATAACCCTCGGTGGGTGCCTGGAGCATTTCCGCCATAGTACGTTCGTCTGCCATATTGTTGCTTGAAATAGCACGAATATCGGGTTCGACTATTTGGGCAGCACGTCTACGAGAACGTCTTCTTGGAATTTCTACTAGATCACGCAAAGGACTCAATGATCTAGAAGAACGATGTGACAATCCGTACTTTCAGGTCATTTCTCGACACGATTCATGTCTCACTATTTCAACATTTTTAGTAAACTTGGTTTACTTGTTTCAAATTCGCGTAACCTTAAAGGTTTAGCGGCGAATTCATGATCATAACATCACGTACATTTCATATGGACTAAGATTAGTCTACATTTCATTGACATCATTTACATCTCATTAGTTCATTCATGACATTTCATTTCATATTTTACGCGTAATTTTTATGTTTAATAATCTTTATCGCGTGAGTTTTATTTTGTATATTTAATCCGTTACTTTCAAAAATGATCCCGAAGTATTTTTAAACTTATATTTAGTTCATAAAAACTATATTTTTAGTTTTCCTAGTGTTTCAAATTTATTTGGTATATTAATCGTTAAAGTTAAATTATTACGTCGTTTTCTTAAAAATTATACGATAATTATTTTTATCACTCAATTTTCACAAGGAAAGTATTTTTACAATTTTTATCAACTCATTACATTGTATTTTGATCTAATAAAAACTTACTTGTACCAAAATATACCATTTACCTTTTACTTATAACATTTACTTGCACTTTTTATTAAAACTATACAAGTAAATCTATACTTATACATTAAAAAAAAAAAAAAGACAAAATATCTATGTATTCCCCCCCCTTGGCCGACCTAGGGGGGAGGGTTTGCATTAAATGAGGATGGATTGTGGTTTTAACTTATAAGGCATATTTAACACATTTTATCTCATTTATCTTAATCATTCTCAAGTGTTAGTAAAAAAAAATATCCTCTCCTTTGTTTCTTCCTTCTCCAACCGGCCACCTTCAAGAGATCATCAAGGGATCAAAAATTATTTTCTTCAAGTGTTATTTACAATCTAGTGTATACTCTTTCTTAGATTTTGAAATAAAAATCTAGAGTATTTAGGTATAACCTTGTTACTAGCACCTCTTCACTTGCACTAGTAAGCATGTTTTCATCATTTTTATGTTTCCTCTTCATTTCCATAAATTTCTTTTCATTTTTGGAGGTAGTATGCATGATATGTAATTTATACCATTTTGTTTCATGATTTTAGAGTTATATTTATATTTATAGTCATCCTATAATTATTCCCATGGTAATCTTTGGTCTTGATGGTGATTAGGAACCCATGGCACCCTAAGAAGGTGTATGGTAGGATTAGATTAGCTTTGGAGTTGATTTGAAGGGATTAGAATAGGTTTTGTCCGAGAAAAACTATTTTCGTAAACTATATTTTGTGTTCTGTCCTTAATCCGAATTTCTGGAAAAACCAACTGATGGTACGACCTTTTGGCCTTGATAATTAGAAAATATACTTTAAAACGAATCCGTGGCCTTTTGAACGGATAAAAACGGAGTTATAACGAAGCCGTGGTGAATTTTTGAAGTTTGACGACGAAACATATTTTTTTTCTGAAAAACAGCAAACAGTTTTTACATATTTCGGGTCAAAAACGAGCCTTAAGCTTCACAAATTATTCCGACTTATCAAGAATATATTAGTTTACTTCGATACGAAGCTAAGGACATATTTTACGTAGAAAACGGATTTAAAACGACAAATATATGCACGTTTTTATAAAGTTGCCGTAAATATTATTTTCTGAAAAATTATATTATTTCTACGTAACAAGTATTTCACTAGCTGAAACGTCCATGTTTGCGGCAGTTTTTAACCATGATGTGAAACTTTTTAGAACGAAGTGTCTACTAGTAAAATCAAGTTCATCGGCCATATTTTTCAAATCAAAAAGCTGTTTGTCAAGCGGAGTTTTTGTGAGTTATTTACGGATGTTCAAAGTTGGCCGAAACTCATTTTCTGCACACAATTAGCAAAAATCACCAACTTTAACCTTTAATATCTTTATGATCGAGACCTTTTGGACGAAAACTCCTGAACTGAAACTTTTAGATATCGATACAAACATTCCAAAACCGTCGAGTTCGTTCTCTAACGATCGACGTACACCGTTTTACGGCTAGTTTTCCGGAGCCATTTTTGTTAATTTCAATAAAATTTTGACGACATTGTTTTGCGACGAAAAGTAGTAATTTCACCAAAAATCATTATAAAACTATTGTAGGATGACATTTTGACGTAAAAACTTGAAAAGTGATTTTTGAAGGGTCAAGACGTCAAAAGAGTATTTTTCGACGATAAGTAACATTTTCAAAACTCGCAAATGGTATAAATGACATACGTAGTGCATGCATATCATAACATTACATTGCAACTCATTACATGTCATATCATTCATAATAGGTCCCGGTTGACGCATCATTATAAACCTCGGTGTACTCACTTTTGCCGATATTCCAGTTTCTCCAAGTGAGTTTTCATAGCCCCGTTGCATGCTTTTAATTATTTTCAAACCTACGGGGGAGAATACATTGCACAACATTTTTATTACGATACCAAGTACATTAAATTCATTACATTGCTTAAGTTACCGTATTTGCCAATTGAAAGTCCCCATTCCCATTACCTGAACATGAACCGTTAATTTTGGAAGCGAGGATGAGTGGATAGATCTATCGAGGGTGACTCCTCCATCCGGGTTGGTGAATCCCAACTAGTCATACGGATGCATTTCATTTTATAACATTACGGAGTTGTCTGGCAAACACTCTGCAGGGGCATACATTATAAATTGTCTAGTTTCGGTGTCATGGACTTATTGCAATTGTAACATTTTTACGTGACTTGATTGTCATGCCTGATCTATACTTGTGTAGTCGTATAAAACATTTACATAAACCTATGATTTCTCACCAACATTATTGTTGACCTTTTTAGCAATGTATTTTCAGGTAACTGAGGCATTCGCATCATGACATGGTTAGGGACCTATATTCTGAGTCGCGGCGTCGACTTACATTATGTACATTATGGTACTTTATTTCAAAAACATCGTTCGGATTTGTAATAATTTTGTATTTCCGCAAACTTTGTAAACCTTTTGGGACCGAATGTTGTACTCTGATTATGTTTTTATGAAATATCCAACGATGTGTTTTTAAAACGACACTTTAGGTCGTTCAATATAACTGTGATGTGGTGCTATGACAGTCAATCCCCAGGAATTCCATTCCGCTGCAAAACAGGTAAATTGGGGGTGTGACAAACGAGTGCGCATGCACTAGAGTTAACTCTAAGGGATCTCAGAGCTAAGGAAAGGAATTATGAAAATGGGGAAAGAAGATTATTTTTGAGTTTTATGGTTATACATATATAGAGAAACAAAAGAAAAATATTTTTGTGTTTTATAGGTTTTGAGATGTTTTTGGGTTTTTGAGTTTTTTATAAGAAAATATGGATATATATATAGATAGATGGATGATATGAACAAAGAGTGAGTATTCAAACAACTAATCTGCTAAACGGAAGATAATCAGCATAGCTCCCCGGCAGCGGCGCCAAAAATTTGATTCGCTCCCGAACAGTCAAGTTTTATCACTCAAGCCGGCCACTTGTGAATGGCCGACCGTAAGAAACTTAAAACGGTTCAGAAGCAAATGCAATGAAGATCTGGGGAGTATAGTGTTTCCCTGGGTCGTTATGTCCCAGCGAGCTATGCAATGGATCACCAAACGTATAGTGATCGAGAAATTTGAACGGAAAAGGTTTTGATGAATGATTATAACTACAGAAAAAGCTTATAAACTAAAGGGGCTTAAATGCAAATTAAACAAAATTAAAAAGATAAAAAATATTAAATAAACGCTATCACTATTTGCAAAATGATGTTTTTGTTTTTATGTTTTTATAAAACTTGATTTAAAAAACTACGTAACGCACAAATGAAAATGTGAAACTAAAGCAATATTAACCCTAAAAATATGAAAATGATATTTTTACAAACCTATTGATAAAAGAAAATTTTTAGAAAAAGAAAATTATTTTTAGAACTATTAAATTAATTATTATTAATTAAAAACTATTTCTAACTATTAAATAATAACCTAAAATACAAGAAAATAGGAAATAAAGCTAGAAAAATAAAATTATGACTTGGAAAAATCTAAAATATCAAAAGAAATTTTCAAAACTATTTTTGTATTTTTCTGATTATTTTTCTATTTTCTATGAATTAAAAACTATTAAAAACTAATTAAATTGCTTAAAAATACAAATTTAACTAAGAAAAATCTAGAAAAATATTTTTTTGCCTTTTTATATTTATCTTAACTTAAGAAAAATGACAAATTATTTTTTTGAACCTTTTCTTAATTAATTGTATTAAATGCTAATTAAAAATGCTTAAAACTAATTAAAATCAAGAAAAATAGCAAACTGACTTGGAAAAATCTGAAAATTTCAAGAAAAGTCTAAAATAATATTTGGAATCTAGGAAAAATGGAAAAACAGGTGCTTATGTGTAGGAATTTGAGGCAGCAATGGAACTGCTTATAAATAAGCACTCTAAATAAGCCAAAAGAACACCAAGGACCACCAACAGATTACAAAAGCTATAATAAGCTACAAGTACCCAAATGCAACTAAAAACAACAAGCTTAAACCTCTGGATAGCAACTACAACAGATTTGATGATTTGAGATTATATGCTAAAACAGGTTTTGGGTCAGTTTTGCAACTTAAGCACAAGCTACTTAATAAGCTAAGAATGAAAAACAAAAGTTGGAACTTAATCTAGACCTGGTTGGGACCTTGTAAACCAAAATTGAGCCAAAGACAAGCTCTGATGAGCTTGTTGCAAGGGCTGCAACTTACCTGTGCACACTCAGTTAATACTGAGTGTGTACATGGCATTTTCAACCATTTTGACAAGCACTTTTGAGCCTTATAAAAATTTCACAAAATTATACAAAAATGCTAATAAGAAATTTGACCAACATGAGATTTTAAAACATTAAGTTTCACTAAGTTTGACACAGAAATGAGTCAATGATAAATCAACTCAGTTGGCTCAAAATGGCCTTTTCCAGGTTTTTGACTTTTTTAGCAGTTAAGAAAAGTTGACTTTGGTGAGATTTGCAATCAATTTAAGGACTGATCTTGATGTAATATGCTAAAACAAACTTAATGCAAGCAATGTCTATGAGTTTTGAACACAGAACAAAATTTTGATTTTGTAAAAACTCAACAGCTAAGCTATTAGGACAGATCTTGTGTAACTTTGACTTTGGCTGTTTGTAGATGCAATATTAAGACAGAGTTGAGTTCATTTGAGCTATACAAGCATAAACCAACAAGCTTTAACAACTGAGCAAGCTTCAAATTCAGTTTAAGCAGCAATTCCAAACACCCTATGTCCTACTGATATGCAATATACACTGAGCTAAACACTGATTTATCTAAAGCAAACAATTGAAATGACTTTAACTACTCTAATTACAACTGAATAAGCAAGTTTAAACTACTTATAACCTCAAACACAGATTAAGCAAAGAAACATGAAAAATTAACTTACTAATGGTCCTTAGCCACTATGGCTTGAAACCTGTGAGACCAGAACCTCTAACCTATATTATCCAACCATTTGAACTTAGAATCAACCCAAATCCAGACTGCATCACCCATTATCCATCTCCTTTTCAATTTTTGGCCCCAGTTGACTTTCTTTGACCAATTTCCAAACTAGCTAGAAACTTGAGTACAAGCTTATAACAAGCTATAATAAGCTAATATAAATCTGTTTGAGCTTAAAAATAAGCTAATGAGAGCTTGTATACAAGACTTTGAAATGGAAATTTTCAACAGTGGACATAAAATATGAATTGTAAACACAAACTGAAATTGATGCTTGAAATTAGTTGCAATACACTTAAACACTTTAGTTTGATACAAATTAACAAAATATTACAGGTTTTACACTAAATTAAAAGCTTTGAATTAAAACGACATAAGTAAAAATAAAAAACTACAAGACTCCTTTTCTTCTCATCCTTCTGCTCTCTTTTATAAACCAAACTTCTTTTCTCTCTCTTCTGAATAGTTCCCAATAAATTCCTTGGCCATTGGATGGCTTGACTTCATCTTGGCCATTCATTGGATTTTGGCGCCAAAACTAGTTTATCCACTGGAAGGTTGAGTGAGGGGGGGGGGGAGGAGCATTAATTGCTTCTTGGAGGTTAGTTGAAGGTGGGGGGGACATGGATGAGTGGAGGTGAGGAGGGGGGATGGGTGTTAGCTTGTTTGCAGAGAAGCAGTTGAAGAGAAAGACTTTTGGCGCCAATGGGTGTTTGACCAGCCATTTGACCAAGGTATTAATAATGCAAGGGGTCCAAATTGCATATTGACAGGGGGCCAAAATGGGATGGCAGGGTCCAAATTGGTTAATATCACAAGGACTTATGTTGCCAATTCTGAAAATTGAGGGACCAGTTCTGCCAATTTGCAAAGTTGCTCTAAAGGACCAAAAGTGACAAGCTTCCATAATACAAGGACCAAACTTGACATTTTCAATTTTCCAGGGGCCATTTTTGCCAATTTTTAAACTTGGAGGACCAAACTTGTAATTTCTCAAAACTTTTGACATTTTTCACCAAAGGACTAATTTTGAAAAGTTATGATTTTAAAAGGACCTTTGGTGATTTTTCTTTTGAAATTATGACTCAGGGACTATTTCTGACAATTTTTGAAACTTGGGGGACTGAAACTGCCAATTATGCAAACTTAGCTCATTTTTCATCTGGTTTTAAACAATTTGCATCTGAAACATATAAAATGCAATTTTGGAATATTTTCAGTATTATGATGCATTTCTGAGCATTTTTAAACGTTTTGCAGTTCAGATTTAACCAAAAATGATGAGTATTTACACACTCATCATTTCCACTGTAAGATTTAATTTCTGCATAGAAGTTAGTGGACAACTAAAAAGACAAACACTAAAGAGCAACCACTTCAATTTAATCAATGAATCCTTCAAATCTTCATGTCACAAACAGAGATCATACACTAAAAGAGTGTGTGAAATATCAATGGTTAGAGTATAGCAAAGAGTGAGTCCATATGCAGCGGCTAAATTCCAAGTTAATTTGGTGAACTCTTAGTCATTAATCCGGTCACCAAAGTCAAAGACTTCATTTATTTCTCAACAACCTATATCTTCCCTTCATTAACTAACTGATTCCAACTTAAACTTGTATTTAAGAACCAAGCACCAAGAACCTTCTATCACACCAACACTTCTCTCTCCTAAAATCTGTCAAAAGCAATTTTATTAAAAATTACCATGAGCAGTCCAAACCCAATCAATATCTCTTTTGACAGTTCAATTTCAGACAGCTTTTGGGAGGAAGAAGTTTGGCATTATGTGCTCAACAATCCAAGTAAGAAGAAGAAAGAGGTGTTTGAAGCAGTTTCATCAAGAAAAAGAACTAATGCAGATGCTTATTCAATCCCTGTTGCTGCTGGTCCTTCTTCAACTCATCCACTACCACAAGAAGCTATCATTATTGAAGATAGCTCAGACTCCAATGCAAGCTACATTTCCCCATGTACAAGCACAAATGATGATACTAAGTCAAGGTTCTTGGATGTGCCTGCTCTTGCTAGAATCCTTCCATCAGGAGAACTGTAGATGCCTCCTTTTCCACCACTGTTGATAGCACAAACACAAGAGGGACCTTCATCATCCTTCCCACCTGTTAGAAAAGTGGTGATGGGACTAGCAAGCCCTAAGGTGTATGACTGGATAGATATACGTAATGCACCTAAGGTGATGCCAACATGGGCCATTCCAAAGAAGCCATAGGTGGTAGATGGTGGTTTGTTGTGAACCTTTTGTTAGGAGTACATTGTTGTTTTTTGTTTTCAGTTGATGTAATGATGCTTGTAGTCTGTAATCCATGGATGTATCTACTGCACTCAGTGTGCAGTTTTGTGAAATAATAATAATGATCCATGTTTTCCTTTAACATTAAAGTTCTTGCATCATAGATGTTGTGTCATTAACATCATTACCAAAGCTGACATACTGTCCATCATAATGTTCAAAATCTGAAAGATAGGACTTGTTGCCAGTCATGTGTCTTGAACACCCACTATCTGTATATCCTTGATCTGACCTTCTTGATCTTGGATGTTCCTGCACATAAAAGTAAAGAGTTAGTTTCTTTTGGGGACCCAAGCCATGATTGACTTGGATCTGCCTCGTGTATCAATATAGTTAAATCTATCAAAGGTCATTGATACACCATTAGGATTGGTTGTAGAGGTAGTTCCTTTAGGTTTCCATTCCTAACGTGCTGAGGCCTTCACAGCATTGCCCATGTCCCCCCTTTTCTTGTTTACAACCCTTGCAGTGGAAACTTCTAAATGAGCAATGGAAACTGCTGGTTTAGTTTTAGGTACCCACTTTTGGTTATAATTAACCTTTTTAGATTGAAAAGTTCCTTTCGCTGTTTGTGCAGATTTTGCAAAAGTTGTTTTGGACTTTGCACTTTTAACAGGTGACTTAGGGTGAGCAGTGTTAACAGTTTTTGCAGTGGCAAAAGTTTTGAGTCCACTTCTTAGTTGAACTGCTCCTTGGACCATTTTTCAATGAGAATTACGGTGAACATTATTTTGAAACCTGTTAGACTCCACCCTTTTATTCCCATGGACTTCCCTTCTCCCAAAATGATAGTCACATTCAGCATGCAAATGATAAAAACTACCACAGATATAGCATGCCTTATTGTACATCACAAAGTCACTACCTAGTTGTTGAGATTTAACATGATTACAACTCCTCTGGTTACCCTTAGGAGCTGTAGGCTTGTTCCTATACATCTCAGCATACCTTACAGTTGGTCTAGGTTTATTAACTGGTTTCCTAGGTTCCTCTGTAACAGTATTAACAACTTTTAGGATAGAAGTCTCTACATTCTTTTTAACATTCTCATCTACAATAGATGAGTCACTAGCACTCTCAAAAACATCATTATCATGCTTAACTTCTTCCTCACCTTTCACCATAGTGTCCTTTAAAGGACCATATTCACATTCAAGATCCTGAAACTCTTCTAAGCCTGTATGAGCTAAATCTATACCTGGAGGTGAATGAACACCCCTTAGTGGTGGAGGCACTATATTGTAACCCATACCAGACTTAACTTTACTATGAATTTGAGCATTCCAGATTTTATCAATTGACTTATATTGATAATAACAGGTGTCTACAGTTAAATTGAAATTGTCATTTATCTTTTTAAGTTTTTCAAGCTCTTTTTGTTATGCTTCATTCACAGCTGTTGTATGTTCTACCTCTCTTCTAAGAAGAATCATATCATCATTATATTTTGTCTCATTTTCTCTATAGTGATCTATTTGTTTCTCTAATACTGCTATAGCTCTCCTAAGATTTGACACAGTATAATTAGCAGTATACAACTCTTGTCTTTCATTAGAATATAAATCATTAAGCCTTTCAACTTCTCTAGCAGCCCTACATGTTTTAGAAAACCTTTCAAAGTTTTGTACCTCAGAGTTAGAGAAAGCCATGAGAGCAAATTCAGTAGAAATAAGAGCAGCATCTGAATGTTCTTCTTGTTGATCATCAGCCATGAAACTCCAATCATAGCTCACACCATCAATAGCCAACATTGCCTTTGGTTCTTCCACATTTGGTTCCTTCTTTTGCTTGTACCAAGTAGACCTGGTGTCCTTGATCTTTGGTCTTCTACATTCTCTAGCAAAGTGTCCCAACTTGTGGCAGTTAAAACACTCCACTTTCTTCTTATCAAAGCCAGTAGTTTCACCACCATTGATGTGAATAGGCTTGCCAGTCTTTTTGTAGAATTTCCTAGCTCTCATGCTAAGCAGAGCTATTTTCCATTTTATGTCCATCTCCTCAAAGTCATCTTCATCAATTTGCTCTATGTCTTCATGAGTTAAAATAGAGCCATTGACTTGAGTGGAGATAAAAGCATAAAAGGTAGGATCTCCAATACTAGCAACCTTCTTCTTTGAACCTGCGGTGGTAACACTAACATTACCAGTGGAAACTGTAGAACCAGCAGTGGCAATATCATCATCACTGTCATCTTCAGAATCATCACTGGCAACAATGGTTGACATCAAAGCCAAGCTACTTGAGCTTGTACTGAGTTTCCCAGCCTTCTTCAACCTTTGCTCAATAAGTTTGAAGTTGTTGTAAAGATCATTGAGTTTCATTGTTTCAATGTCTGATTTGTTTTCCTAGACAGTAACATTAGTTTGAAACTCTGAAGGCAAACTTCTTAAAAACTTCAAATTGAGGTCTTCCTTTTCTACCTCAATGCCAAACACAGTTAGTTGTGTAACAATCTTCTGGAGTTTGGTGAAGATGCTATCAAGTGAGTCATTGCTTGAAGCAGAGAAGTTTTCATAACTTTGCTTCAACAATGTCTTTTGTGTCTTCTTTGTAGCATCATTACCACCAAACACAGAGCAAATCTCTTCAAAGAGTTCTTTAGCAGTCTTGAACTTGCTAAATGCTATGATCTGATCTCTAGGAAAAGTCATCAGCAACAAACTTCTAGCCTTAAGATCATTCTTTCTTAGTGCTTTTTCAATACTAGATTTAGGCACAGAAACTTTCACAACATCTGTGTCACCAACTTTCTGAGTACTAGTTACAGGCTTGAAAGAATCACCAATTTGAATGATCTCCCATAGAGCATAGTCCTGAATGAGGAAGTATTGCTCAATCAGTATCCTCCACATCTCAAACTCATTAAGTTTGAGTTTAGGTAGCCTTGGTGTAGAAGAGTTGGACTGGTTGTTTTCCATCTCCATTGAATTGAGTGAGTAGGTTAAGCTTACTCCTTAGATCTTCTAAAACAAAATATCAGAACCTTCGCTCTGATACCACTTGATAGATCGGGACACACACCTTGTGTCAGTGATATTTTGTATAATATTATTAAGCACGCGGAATTTACTTAGTAATACTTAGAAGACGGATTGTATGATGTATTGTAAACGAACACAAATTGAACACAAAACTTAAGCTCCAATATTATTGATAAATAATACGAGTGATCTTAGCTTATCACTAGGGTTACACCTTGAAGCTGTAAGTACGTAGATAATAAACTTCGTACATAAGACAATGACCTAGGACCTCCTTTTATAGCATAAGGAGTCCTTTACAAGATAAGAATAAACCTATCAATATAGAATATACACACAATCTATTCTATACTTATCATTATACGAATACTAAACAATTATCCAATAGCAGTGGTAATAATTGTACTGGCAGTGGGAATAAGTTTCCACTGCTAGTGTTTTCTTCAGCAGTGTCAACCACAATACTATCCGTGGTAACTGTTAGTATTATTCCTAACAAATTATGATCCATTTACATCAGATGTGATGGCAGCAGGAGGTCTTGCTGAGTTAGGGTGCGGTGGAGGAGCAGTTAATGAGTAAGTCAGCCTGGATGAGGAAGAGTTCTCGATTAATCCAGCGATACCAACACTTGCTATTTGAGCGTTTGAAGGGAGAAAAAGATCATGCTTCTGGTCTTTATAAGCTGCCCAAACCTGCCCAAAGGATGTATCATTTTATATAAAATGGAATACTAAAATGAAACTGAATTATAGACGGTGCACAAGTATATACATATAACATCGACCCTATTTCAGGAAAAACCGATTAATCTTTTTATCATCATACAGTTTTTATTGTTGCTTGTACGAACCATGTATGAAGATAAAAAAAAATATTGTACACAAGTAGATGTGGCTGAACACGTGTCGGTCAGGCAGTTGGGAAAGGAATCAAATGGGTTTAAGAGTTAAAACACTTAACTTTTTTGTCGATCCATCTTTAGACACAAATTAGGTGACAATATCAGGGGACTTTTGACCCGTTTCACCCATTTGACTAGTTCACTTTTAGCTATTATTTAAGGTTTACCCATTTGCGCGTATTGACCGTTTTCTAAGGTTGGAATTGCCATGTCTCATAATCTTACAACATCTAACAGAAAGTTAAACGCACAAGTATGATTCAAGATGGTGACTTACTTTGAAGGAATCTAGTATATCACGAACTTTAGTACAGTGTGCTCATTCCGTTGCAAATGCATGCAAAACCTAGATCATCACAAACAAGACAAAATTAGAAAAACAAGACAAAAAAACTAACCGATAATTGACCATAACAGATTACGGGATGGTTTTAACGGGTTCAAGAAATTAGGTTTTCGAATGATCCCATGCACACAATGCCAAAACAGTTGAATGATGAATGCACACAATGCCAAAACAGTTGAATGAACTAACCTCGACTGCAAGCACCTGACCAATGGATGCTTCAGATTCATTCCACTTCATTTGAGAGCAAAGTCCACTTCGCCCACCGGCTCTCTAATCAAAAAGCCCAAGCAGTACTGCAATGAGCCCAACCCTACACCATACCATTGTTACACTGATAAAATTAGAAACCCCAATCAAAGTATCATATTACAGAGATTATGAACATATAAATCATTCCTACTTCTCTAATATCATTTATGTATGGTTGGATACTGGTCCCTTTTTCCTGATAAATGGACACATCTTTTATGCAATATGGAAGTGGATAACTAGCGTACTCACCTAAGACCTTGAGCTACAAGTGCATCCCTTGCTCTATTTCCAGCAACCACCATGCGTTTTAGTGTCTCAAGTGCTAGTATGCTTCCTCCTTGCCATCCAATAGCTTTCATTAATAGTGGAACCACCTGGACTAAAAATAGGAAAACAAAAGTCAGGACAGATGCTAATCGGCAAATATCATCATAGAAGTAACCCTACCCCGAAGATAAAAACAAAAGAAACTTTCAGCTAGAGGTGGCATATTTGACCCATTCGCTTATGAATGAGTGAACTTTAGATAATTTACATCCCTTACTGGTCAAATGGGTAAAAAAAGCTGTAAAAGGGTCAGAAGCTGCCAAATGTTTATATATAATAATTAAAGTAAGCTTCATAAATCATTCTATTGGAAAACTAGACTATTATCAAAATGATTTAATCATGTAAACATTTCTGCAATATTAAATTATTGTTAGATTCTTTAGGATAAAAAGTGATTGGTGAACCCAACCCAGCCCATACCAAGAAAGTGACTAATATGACCCAAACATGAAACACCCTACTCCCCCATTTTGACACCCCTATTTGCAATAGCTATACACACAAATTAGAAAGAAAGAAAAAAAGATGCTTGGAAAAGTATTTTATGTAGTGAGGTTTATTACATGCAGGTCCATTTAGAGAAAATACTCGCTGCAATTCCAAGTAGAGACAAGAAAAAATAAGTAAAAATAAAAGCATGTACCTGGGTTGTCCCTTAATCAATTCCATATTAATTGAAAATCGACGTCAATTATGATGACAAAACTCATTACCTAATACGAAACTTAAGCCTAGCTAACACTAGAATAATACACGAACAATCAACTCGATCATATTAATTACACAATATCTGCGTATCAGCATATAACTAAAACTAGCTAGTATAGGTATTCAATCCACTAACAGTGGTACCCGATACCACTAGCAGTGGTACCCGATACCACTAGCAGTGGTTTCGAGAAGTAGTGTGCGGGTTACAAAAGTGGGAATGACAGAATAGAGAGGGTGAACTCAAGTAAACACATGAAACCCCTTAATAATCTTAGTTAAGAAACAGCCACTCATATTTAAAGATAAGAAAAACGGGTTTAATAGTTTGATTCCAAATTTGATCTACAGGAATAGAAAATCTAATTGTATTATCAATTTATCATCTTAATAAGATTAACGTTATAATAACAACTATTTGACGACCACAACATATTTTCATCAAACACTTACTATACACAGTCAGACACCTCTCAAGCGGCATCATCGGCCAATGCTCCGACCACCTTCAAAACCAAAAAAAAACATTCAAGCATTTCATCAAACACTTACACCTTTTTTGATTAGAAAAACTCACCTAGTAAATGAACCACTTAAAACGAAGAATGATTACCTTATCAGTAGAATGAAAACCACTAACAACCATCTGAGATGTATTTGGTAGAGGTATAACCCTGGGATTGAGATGTATCTGGTAGAGGTGGCGTCAGGTGGTGGTGCCGTCGTGTGTAAAATTTATGTACTGTCTCAATTAATGTATCTGTTAACTTTGAGGTGTGATTGTTTATGTGGGGGAGAAAGAGGTGTGAGTTATGTAGTGGTGTGAGTCTGTTTTGTGTGAGTCTGTGATTTTTTTTATTTGAAAATGTAAAATGATGAAATTATCCTTGTGTATAAATACAAGTTGGCCAAAAATATAAAGTTGCCCAAAAAATAATACAAGTTGCCCAAAAAACAATACCTTACAATACATGACATATACTTTCAAAATACGTACTTGTGTCATAAGTTGTCGGACACCTGGCAGCCCCTGGTTGGATCCAATAAAATCGCTGGGCAACCGGTCTAGTTTCAAATCTCAAAAGGGCGTGGTCCAGAAAGTGATAAGCCTCAGGGCGCGCGGTTTATTTGGCTAATTTCCCCATAAAATTATTAAAAGACAGGGACCAGAGATGAATCCCATAGGATCAATGATGAATCCTATGGGATTCTGTATAAATCACATAAAGATACTTGACAAGTAAAATCATAAAAAGACAGATTTTAAAATAAACAACACAACAGTTACTTGACCAGTAAAAATGATCTACCTTGGACAAACTGATCTACCATCAATTAAAAATTGTTCTACCATTCACATGTTTTGAAATGACTTGTTACAAACTGTTCTACCATTCTCAAAAGACAATCTTCTTGAATGCCTAGTTGTGCTCACGTGCATCCCTATTCCTAACTACATCAACTGTTATAGTCATCTTTTCTTGAGCAGGAAGTTTATCAAGCTCCTTTGTTAATTTAAACATCTTTCCCGCATGCTTATTAAGCTCATGTAACAATATCTTTGTAGGAAACTTGAATCTCAATCGCCTCAACATGTCAGCCTATGGTCCAGACTCAGCAACCAGCCACAATCCCATTTCGTAGCAGCTTCACCAGTGTAACATTCCATATGTAACATAGTGAAAATACCGCAATCACGGAAATTTTTCTTGGTCCTCCACTTGAGCTATGGGATTCTTGGTTTGACTTTAAGAATGCTAGCATGTTTTTTGTGACCATACAGCTTCATATGACGGGAAAACACCTTTTTCTATAAAATTATTAAAAAAATATCATAAATTACTAGAATTCTGGGAAAATGTCAATTGGGATTCAGCATGAATAACATGAGATTCACATGGGAATCTGTATGAATCACAAGGGATTCATCCAGAATCCCATGTGATTGTGTATGAGTCCCCTGATATTCATACAGAATCTCATGGGATTATGTATAAATCATAAGGGATGTGCCTATAAATCCCATGGGATTCACTACAAATCCCATGGGATTCACATCCAATCCCATGGGATTTATTATGAATCCCATGGGATTCATTATGAATCCCATGGGATTTATTATAAATCCCACGGGATTCCTTTCACATTGAATCAGATGAATGAATTTTTATAAACTATGAAACTTATATAAAAAATACATATGTGAACTTACATCTTGTCGCCTTGCATCACAAACAAACTATTTCCAAAAATAAACTCCAGCCTTGTAATTTTGGGTACAACCTTTGTCTTCTTGTTCATATATGGAGATAATAGGTAGGAAGACAGTTTCATCAAATGCTTTTCAGGACTGGAACTTACATTTGAAGCACGAGTAGCCATTTTTCAGGAGTAATAGGACCTAGATTCACAACATTCATTCCCTCTAAACCTTCTTTGAGTGAGTCATGCTGAATAAAATAAAAATATTTAATTAAAAAGAAACAAAATTTTAGGAAAAAATAAGGAGAGCATTATTATGCAAGAATATTACAAATGAGTACCCAGCAGCTATACATTCAATCACCTCATAAACCAAATTTATATTATTATCTAACCATTGCGTTAAAGACTCAAGTGTGCTGGTGATCTCATTCTCTTCTTCTTCACATGTTTCTTTATCAGATGGATCAACTTGCTTCTCAGGAACTGCATCATCCTCTTTTTTCAGATAGATCAACCATAGTTGAATCATCTCGCTTCTTAGCATCTGGATCAACCCCAAAAGGTTCGTTGCCAAAATATTCTAAAGTTTCCCTATCATTCCCATCTTGATCATCGTCGTCATCATCATCCCCATTACCCTCATCATCGTCATCCTCCCCATTACCATCATAATCATCCCCATTATTTCCATTACCTCCTACACTAAAATCTTCATCACTTAATGGCATTTGTTGCTTGAAAATTTGAGCATACTTTTCATGTAGTTCAAGGAGCTTTACATCACAAGGGTAATCTGAAATAGATTTCCGCAAATAACCTTCAAGAGCAAGTCTTTCATTATAAATCACATCTAACTTTGCTTCAAGTTTTTTAAACAAATCCTGGAGTAAATCACATTGTAATAGTCATAATAAAGCACATTGTAATAGACATAAAAGATACTTGATCACAAGGGATTCATTGTGAATCCCATGGGATTTTATCAAAATATCATGAGATTCTAAACATGATTACAAGGGATTCATTGTGAATTCCATGGGATTTTGTCAAAATCCCATGTGAATGAGATTCTAAATATGATCCCATGCGATTCATTGTGAATCCCATGGGATTTTGTCAAAATCACATGAGATTCTAAACATGACCCCATGGGATTCTAAAATAATTAGATGTGATTAAATAAAAATAAATGAAAAACAAGAAACAAAAATTAAACGAACCTCTTAAAAAAGTTTCAAAAGAACCACCACAAATAAAACCTTCGGCCTCTTGAACCTCAGATTCAGTCCATTCTTCTTGAAGTTCTAGCACACCCATAACTTCTAATTTAAGTTCTAGTTCCTGTCTTTGTGAAATTAAGTACGAAGACCACCTTCTGATAGCCGGACGTGTGCGAACAACAGAAATCCTATCGAACTTTATTGAATCTAAATACAAAAGCTGAAAAACAAAAAACAAAAAAGTGTAAAGAAAGTTACAACAAACCAGTCACATAAACACGTTTAAACATCAAACAAACATGAAAAAATTTAGAAACTTACAACGAGAAAGGTTATGGACCAGTGTATTGATTAGATTGAGTTGTCGGGAGTACA
Organism: Chrysanthemum seticuspe; assembly: GCA_019973895.1. Taxonomy (NCBI): domain Eukaryota; kingdom Viridiplantae; phylum Streptophyta; class Magnoliopsida; order Asterales; family Asteraceae; genus Chrysanthemum; species Chrysanthemum seticuspe. Next base: position 209,526,492 of record BPTQ01000003.1, on the reverse strand, counting down.
CTGCGTTTAAGGCAGCTATGAATGTAGTCGCACCAATCAATATCACTGATGTTAGTTTCTTCACAAAGCCGTAAAACAACATCCAAAAAGATATGTCCCTTCAACCCATCAATCATACCCATAATGTTTGTGAAAAGTGTGAGAAAGTTTACTTTAAAATAGAAATTGACTTGCTAAAACTGAATCAATTTGGAAGAAATATCATTCACTCGGATTTCCTTAACTGATTTAGGGAAAAACTGAATAACCCAATCCTTCACAAACTCATCATCAACTGATCTGGATTCTAAAAAAAAGAGAATAACCACCAATAGGAACACCTACATATCATGAATTTTGGAAGGAGTGGCCGTGATTGACTTGCCATTATCCAAATTCAACTCGCAAGTAACTTCATTAAACTTTGAAACCACATACCTTTCCAACTTTGATGGAATGCGGTCTATGGCAAAATTGCATATTGAACTAAATCCTATCTCTACTAGAAACTTCTCCATATGGAAATTTAGAAAGATACCTTTCATGTGCTTCTTCTTCAGGCGTCAACTATTTTTCTTTCTTCTTACCTTTCTTCTTTGACTCTGATACAGTCTGTTCATCAGATTCTTCCTTAATAAACGACGTATTCAACAGATTCTTCATAAGTTTCTTCATAAAACCCTCATTCATCGTAAGTTGCTCAGCAGATAAAGAATCAGAACCTGAATCGTCCCTCTTTCTCTTCAACACACCTTTACTCTTTAAATTCTTATTCTTAAGATCAATTTCAGTACTTTCAAATTCATCAACATCTACATAAAAAAATACATAATATCAATAAACTGCTCATATAAAATCCCACGATAAAATCTCATGATAAAATCCCATGGGATTCAATAAGAAATCCCATGGGGTTCCATATGAAATCTCATGGGATCAAAAAGACAGAAAATAGAATAAGAAGACAAATTTATAAAAAAACTACACCTTTTTGAAGCTTGACCTTCAGTTTTTTTTACTCTTGTCTACTTTTGATAAAACTCTTTTCCGCTTTGGTTTATCTTCTGCCTAAACTGCTTTAACTGACTTCGTCTCTGGCGCGTTTGTCTTGGACTCAACTTATGGCTTATCCTTGGACGTCAAAGTAGAAACCTTTCTCTCAACCTTAGACGACTTATCCTTTGGCTTATCCTTGGTAACTGATGCAAGTTTTACTGACCAAGTTTTAATATTTATATAGTCTCGTTATACCTATGGTTTACCCTAATGCACTAACGGGCAGTGTACCCGGTCGTATGTAGTGTAGTATTTGGTAAAAATGAGGTCGTCCCAAGAGCTATGTATGTTGGATTATTACTAAGTTTAGGTGTGACAGATTTTAATAACGATTTCAATAAGGAATTAATTAATTAACTACTAAAGCAGATAAAAGCAAATAAAAGGCAAAGGTTTAATCAATAGAGGAGAGTGGTGCTAATCTAGTTAATCCTCCTAGCTAGTAATATCTACGTCTACTTACTTCCAATTACTTCAGGTGGGGTCAAATTCGAGAGGACATCATTTGGTCAATTCGCCCTAACTGATAAGGTTTTAAAATGTACCTTTTTGAGGGGTCATTTAAGCCCTTATTTGATCACTTTTGTATCTGTTATTACTTAATATCGTTCCTTTTCACTTTTTAGGTATCTTGAAGGCAAAATGCTGGAATGATACTTATTTGGACGAAAAGGTGCGAATATACGAAGAAAATGGCCAAAGTCAAGACTCGAGACACTCAGGCTACTGGAACTGAAGGTGACGGCGTCAGGTGTTATCTGCGACGCCGTCGGACCACTTTTGTGACGGCTCAGTAGCCAAATTTCTTATTTACAAGTGACGGCTTGAGGTTTTAAAAGACTAGGTCGTCGCAACTCAGACGACCTAGATTTGATCCAGACGACGTCAGAGACTGAAGGGGACGGCGTCATAAGCATAAGGTGACGCCGTGATAACGCTACACGCGTCGTTCGGGGTCAAAGGAACTTCCTTTTCTTCGAGCAAGTTTTATAACACCCTAGGCAGTGAACCTAATCGTTGTAGTGTAGTAATTAGGGTAAGCCACGGGTATTGATATCGTTCTCTAGGGGAATAGGAATGCTAGTAAGGAGTTACTACGCTAAGGTTAAGGTTGAGGAAGATTATTTTTTATCTTTTTATATTTTATGAAAATGGAAAGGTACGAATCTCGGGTATTGGATTTGGGGGTTTGGTATTTCTACCGATTACTCTACTATTATCTAATTATCTAAACTAAGGTTTTGGGAGTCTATGTCTAATTAATGTGTGCTCGTATGATAGTTTAAAGATGTGTTTACTTAGTTTGTATTACTCCTTAATTATCTCCTATTGATGGTTGAGTGTCACGTCTTATTCCTAGTTGCGTTGTGTGTCTAAAGCTGTAGGGTATGCGTTTCTCCCTAACTCTTTGAACTTACCAAAGGGTCTTGTCTACAAACCCACTAGGGATTATAAACTCCTACTCTAAGGCGCTCTTTGGATGGTTTAGCCTACAACTACTCAGGTAATTATATTCTAAGGTTCACAAAGATGAATCAAGCATTAAGTACACAACGAATGACCTATCGCATTACTAGATCATTAATCAACTAAGATAAGAAACAACCAATCAATATTCAATAATTAAGTTTCATACTTCCTAAGCAAACACACAAATAAATTAGCCGGACATGGGGAACATGCAAGCATACACACAAATAATCAAAGACATAATTGAATTAATGAAGTAAAGACTTATCTTGATGTAAGATAGGGTTTAAAACCCTAAAATACTGTACAAGACACCTTAGGTTCAGTTTTAGGTTTTTACTCCAAAGACTCTCCACACAAAGACTGAAAAATTCGGATTCTATATATAAGATTACAATTGCGACGGCGTCACCTTATGTTTAGTGACGCTGTCGTGTCGCCGCCATTAGGGTTTCGTCTTGGCCACGTTAACCTTGCGACGGCGTCACCTTATGTCCGTGACGCCGTCCTCTTCAGCTTCTGACGTCGTCTGGATTGCATCTAGGCCGTCTGAGTAGCGACGGCCTACTCTTTCACCACTAGACGCCGTCTCTTGAAAATACGAGTTTTGGGTTCTGGCCCGTCACAATAATTTTGGGACGGCGTCACAATGTAGCACCTGACGCCGTCGCCTTCTACTTTCAGCAACTGTGAGTGTCTCGATTTTGACTTTGGCCATTTTCTTCATATATTCGCGCCTTTTCGTCCAAATAAGTGCCATTCCAGCATTTTGCCTTCACGAGACCTAAAAAGTGAAAAGGAACGATATTAAGCAATAACGGATACAAAAGTGATCAAATAAGGACTTAAACGACCCCTCAAAATGGTACCTTTTAAAACCTTATCAAATATCCCTACACTTGTTATTTGCTTGTCCTCAAGCAAATGTGCTTTTAGCCAATTAATTTATAAGTTAGGGGTCATTAAGCATTAATTCAAAACGGTCCACAACACATATAAGCCCCGCAAAAGTCATAACAAGCACGGAAATTACATACTAGCACCTCACATGGGGTGTTTGGATACTCACATCTCTCTCGGGTGTATATATGAAATATAACAATATAGGAAATGGAAGATAAACACTCATTAACCGGTCCTAGTACATAGATTACCATAGGCTTGAGAATAGATCAAACCTCCATCGCTTTGGCGTAAGCACCTAGGAAAGACTATCAAAGAGGTCTTTTAAAGGGTTGTAATGTTAGGCTTACGGTAGGGAAATAAGGGTTTGGTGGGGTAGGCTATTTAGTGGTGGTAAGTCAAAAATCTTTATGTTAAATGCATACGAAGAATGGCGTTGCTAAGCCAAGACTCGACACTCTAAACTCTAGATAACTGAAATAAACAAACATAAATTTAAAAGATAGATGAAGGATGGTAGCCCGTATGTTTTTTTTTTTTTTTTTTTTTTTTTTTTTTTTTTTTTTTTTTTTCACACTCTATTTTTCTCTTTTTCTCTTTTTCTATTTTTTTTCGATTTTTTTTTTTTTTTTTTTTTTTTTTTTTTCATACACTTTTACTCTACCATCCTCTATGGTAACATCAAAATAATAGGGATTTATAGGCATATCCCTACACTTGAGTTTTTATTACTCTAACACTAATTTGACCCGAATTGAAAAGATCAAAACACTTGGGGTACATTATTACGCAAACAAAGGGAATTTGAATTTAACGTTCCCTTCCCGTCATTTCATAAACTTTAACTTTTCCCATGAATCCCAATCGTCCCAAAACTGTATACAAAGGATATGACTCGACTTAGCAACTTATGCAAGCAACTAGATAATTGAACTAAGGGTTTAGGGTGATAACAAACATTTGCACTAAAAGTGAGTGCATAAGGGGTAGGCTAAGGCGATTTGGGTGTATATTTGGGGGTGGGGTGTAAACAATGCTCTTCATTGATATTCCGGAAAAACCAAAACATCACGAGAACCGCGAAAAGGATAGGCTCTGAGGGGTTAACTAGGGGTATCGTGTACTAAAGATGAGTACAACGCAAAGGGTGTGGGGGAATTACTCAACCGAAGTGGAAGAAGTAATTATATTACAGGTATCAAACAAGGGTTATCCTAATGCCTCTTATCATTTAGTTATTCCTAACTACACAAGTGTAGCCTCACTTGCGATCTCGGAATGCATCACAAAACAAGTTCTAGAATCTAATATACTACCGGTTCACACTCTAAGCATTAAAGATGAATGCTTTAATTCCTACTAATCTAAGGGCGATCCTCACATTTTGGTGGAATTTGGGTGGTAAAGGGTTTTTGTGCTAGTCATGCAACTTCCTATCCATGAGACGCTTTTGTTAAGACTAATGGCCCACTCTTATATGTCATGAAAAATTTTAAATTTGGTGCCAAAATTACCCTAACCGACATTTTCTCATGGTTTATTACACAATCACAATTGGACAAAGCAAATAGTCAAGGATAAGCATAGTTTCAAAGTTCCCGTTTTATTTTCCCTCCCTACACTTAAACTGAACATTGTCCCCAATGTTCCCCGAAAGTATCAAAGTTATGATAAAAGAAGGTAATTAAAAACGAAAGAAACTAATACTCCCCTGATTAGCTCGGTAGGATCCGTGTAAAGTGGTGGTTAAATCTTTTTCAAGAAGAATTAATGCGTGAAAAGCTCCTCCAATCATATGTAACTTCTTCTTGACAAAATAAACCTGCACACTTGAAGAAAACAAACGAAACCTTCGCGTAAAATCGGCGGTAATAAAATATATAAGACTCGATTTAAACTAGGATATAATGCTTGTGGAATGGATGTTTACAGAATTTCTAAGAAAATTAAGACCTGGAAAATTCCAAAAATTTATAAGTAGCTCAGAAAACGAGAAAAAGTAATCTGATATTTTTACTCCTTCCTGACGCCGTCAGGTTGCAATCCTGACGCCGTCTGGTTATCCTGACAAAAACTGGTCTACGCTTTTCTGGAAAAAATTCTGGAAAATTTACATCTTTAGAATCTGGAAAAATTTCTGCAAAAACATCCATTATGACTCGATACAAGCATTTGACTCGAACAAACAAACATAAATATCTTTTAGTTAATTGTTATTCTCATGTTTACGTTTCTTTTGAAAACGTGTGTAATCCTCCCTACACTTATCCCTTATGTAAAATACCTTTATATGCAATTAAGACGAGGTTAAAAACAAAATAAAGCATTTTCACAAATTTAAACATGAGGATAAACAATTAATAAAAGATATATGACACTAACAAGCAAACAATTAAGCATGGGTTGCCTCCCATGAAGCGCTTTTCTTTATTAAAGAGTCTTGTAGCTAGACTCGTAGTCGTGCTCCTACGTTTTATCATTACCTATCCTCTCGTGCTCATACTTAAGCCATTCCAACGCTCTTTCATTCTTTTTGTAATCATCTCCTAATTCAAGGCATTTTTTGTAATACTGCTTAGTTTTCTCATATGGTTACCTAAGCCCACTCTGCTTATCCCTTTCACTAAGCAATGGAATAGGGGTCATTCTATTACAAACCTCGATGTCCTTATGTTTAAACCTAGGATGAGCGCGTGGCATTTGGTAGATGAAATCTTCAACTTCATCAGAGAATGTATTTAGACCATCAATCATCCGTTCATTCCACCTAGTCAATTTTTTGAAAGGTTTTCCAAAAATTACTTGAGTGAGGTCCTTATCTATAAATTCTCCTAAGTCTTCTAAGACCATGAACTCTACCAAATAAGCAAAACTTCCGACAAACACGTGCAAATAAATGACTGCTTCAACAACATTGTTCCCTTGACAAGTTAACTCATTGACCTTGATTTTGTTGTATAGGTCCCTTGAGATTAAGTTTAAAGGTAAGAATGAATTCAAATAAGCATCGAACCCTTCTAGTCCTATTTTGCAAGGGAATTGCATGTTAAAGGGGCCATCTTTCTCAATCCTACACCTAGGGTCAAAACATTGGGAGGGGTCTTCCTCAATTTCATTAATGACCTCTCCGCTATCAAGTGCCTCACCATAATCAAATTCCTCATCAGAATCAGAGTAATAGAAAGGACTTTGTTGTTGCCAATTTATCTCATTATGCCCTAGGTGATTACCAAAATGGTGAGTGGGTGAAGGGTTTTGTGGGATTGCGTTCTCAATCTCGGGATTGGGAACGGGTAGAGTGAAGAATCTTCGACGAAAGATACGTATCATGGTGAGTGATGGTTTTTACGAATGAGGGTCACGAAGAAGGGGGATAGACTAAGAGAAAGCTAAAAATTGAGAAAAAAAAATTTACTTGATAGGAATCAAGCAAAGAACCTAAACGAGGTGGACTACTAACTAGCTATTCTATTCCCCGGCAGCGGCGCCAAAAACTTGATAACGCTACACGCGTCGTTCGGGGTCAAAGGAACTTCCTTTTCTTCGAGCAAGTTTTATAACACCCTAGGCAGTGAACCTAATCGTTGTAGTGTAGTAATTAGGGTAAGCCACGGGTATTGATATCGTTCTCTAGGGGAATAGGAATGCTAGTAAGGAGTTACTACGCTAAGGTTAAGGTTGAGGAAGATTATTTTTTATCTTTTTATATCTTATGAAAATGGAAAGGTACGAATCTCGGGTATTGGATTTGGGGGTTTGGTATTTCTACCGATTACTCTACTATTATCTAATTATCTAAACTAAGGTTGTGGGAGTCTATGTCTAATTAATGTGTGCTCGTATGATAGTTTAAAGATGTGTTTACTTAGTTTGTATTACTCCTTAATTATCTCCTATTGATGGTTGAGTGTCACGTCTTATTCCTAGTTGCGTTGTGTGTCTAAAGTTGTAGGGTATGCGTTTCTCCCTAACTCTTTGAACTTACCAAAGGGTCTTGTCTACAAACCCACCAGGGATTATAAACTCCTACTCTAAGGCGCTCTTTGGATGGTTTAGCCTACAACTACTCAGGTAATTATATTCTAAGGTTCACAAAGATGAATCAAGCATTAAGTACACAACGAATGACCTATCGCATTACTAGATCATTAATCAACTAAGATAAGAAACAACCAATCAATATTCAATAATTAAGTTTCATACTTCCTAAGCAAACAAACAAATAAATTAGCCGGACATGGGGAACATGCAAGCATACACACAAATAATTAAAGACATAATTGAATTAATGAAGTAAAGACTTATCTTGATGTAAGATAGGGTTTAAAACCCTAAAATACTGTACAAGACACCTTAGGTTCGGTTTTAGGTTTTTACTCCAAAGACTCTCCACACAAAGACTGAAAAATTCGGATTCTATATATAAGATTACAATTGCGACGGCGTCACCTTATGTTTAGTGACGCCGTCGTGTCGCCGCTATTAGGGTTTCGTCTTGGCCACGTTAACCTTGCGAATTTTATATATAGAATCCGAATTTTTTAGTTTTGAGTGTGTAGTCTTTTAGAGTAAAAACCTAAACCGAACCAAGGCTATCTTGTATAGTATTTTAGGGTTCTATACCCTATCTTACATCAAGATAAGTGTTTTACTTCATTAATTCAATTATGTCTTCAATTACTTGTGTGTATGCTTGCATGTTTCCCATGTCCGGCTAATTTACTTGTGTGTTTGCTTAGGGAATATGAAACTTAATTATTGAATATTGATTGGTTGTCTCTTATCTTAATTGATAATGATCTAGTATTGCGATAGGTCATTCGTTGTGTAGTTAATGCTTGATTAATCTTTGTTGAACCTTAGCTTATAGTACCTAGAGTCATTGTAGGCTAAACCATCCGAAGAGTACCTTAGTGTTAAGTTTATAAATCCTAGAGATTTTGTAGGCGATAACCTTTGGTAGTTTCAAAGAGTTAGGGATAAACGCATACCCTACGACTTTAGACACACAACGCAATTGAGAATAAGGATGTGACAATTCAACCATCAATAGGAGATAATTAAGGATTAGTAGAATCTAAGTAAACACATCTTTAAATCATCATACGAGCACACAATAATTAGACATAGACTACATACACCACTAGATTAGATAATTAGATAAGTATAGTAATCGGTAGATACACCAACCCCCAAATCTAAACCTCGAGATTCGTACCTTTCCATTTCCTAAAAAACATAAAAAAAGATAAAAAATAATCTTCCTCAACCCCAACCTTAGCGTAGTAACTTCTCACTAGCATTCCTATTCCCCTAGAGAACGATATCAATTCCCGTGGCTTACCCTAATACTACACTACAACGATTAGGTTCACTGCCTAGGGTGTTGAAAAACTTACTCGACAAAAAGGAAGTTCCTTTGATCCCGAACAACGCGTGTAGCGTTATCAAGTTTTTGGCGCCGCTGCCGGGGAATAGAATAGCTAGTTAGGAGTCCACCTCGTTTAGGTTTCTTTGCTTGATTCCTATCAAGTAAATGTTTTCCCATTTTTAGCTTCCTCGTAGTCTATCCCCCTTCTTCGTGACCTTTGTTCGTAAAACCTATCACTCACCATGATACGTGTCTTCTTCCGATGATTCTTCACACTACCCGCCCCCAATCCTCTTCCCAATCCCGAAATTGAGAACGCAATCCCACAAAACCCTTCGCCCGTTCACCACTTTGGAAATCACCTAGGGCATAATGAGATAAATTGTCAACAACAAAGTCCTTTCTATGACTCAGATTCTGATGAGGAATTTGATTATGGTGAAGAACTTGACAACGGGGAGGTCATTGATGAAGTTAGTTTTGAAATGGAAGAAGACCCCTCCCAATGTTTTGACCCTAGGTGTAGAATTGAGAAAGATGGTCCCTTTAACATGCAATTCCCTTGCAAAATAGGATTAGAAGGGTTCGATGCTTACTTGAATTCGTTCTTTCCTTTAAAGTTAATCTCAAGGAACCTATACAATAAAATCAAGGTCAATAAGTTAACTTATCAAGGGAACAATGTTGTTGAAGCAGTCACTCATTTGCATGTGTTTGTTGGAAGTTTTTCATATTTGGTAGAGTTCATGGTCTTAGAAAACTTAGGAGAATTTATTGATAAGGACCTCACTCAAGTAATTTTTGGAAAACCTTTCAAGAGAATGACTAGGTTGAATGAACGGATGATTGATGGTCTAATTACATTCTCTGATGAAGTTGAAGACTTTATCTACCAAATGCCACGTGCTCATCCTAGGTTTAAACACAAGGATATTGAGGCATGTAATAGAATGACCCCTATTCCATTTCTTAGTGAAAGGGATAAGCAAAGTGGACTTAGGTACCCATATGAGAAAACTAAGAGGTATTACAAAAAATGCCTAGAGTTAGGAGATGATTACAAAAAGAATGAGAGAACATTGTAATGGCTTGGGTATGGGCACATAAGCGTGCACGAGACCACGTAGGGGCACGACTACGAGTCTAGCTACAAGACTCATAAATAAAAAAAAGCGCTTCGTGGGAGGCAACCCATGCTTAATTGTTTGCTTGTTTGTGTCATATATCTTTTATTGATTGTTTATTCTCATGTTTAAATTTGTAAAAATGCTTTATTTTGTTTTTAACCTCGTCTTAATTACATATAAAGGTATTTTACATAAGGGATAAGTGTAGGGAGGATTACACACGTTTTCAAAAGAAACGTAAACATGAGAATTTTGATTAATTAAAAGATATACATGTGTGTTTGTTCGAGTCAAATGCTTGTATCGAGTCATAATGGATGTTTTGCAGGAAATTTTTCCAGATTCTAAAGATGTAAATTTTCCAGAATTTTTTCCAGAAAATCACAGACCAGTTTTTGTCAGGATAATCTGACGGCGTTAGAATCGCAACCTGACGGCGTCAGGAAGGAGCAAAAACAATTGGTTACTTTTTCTCGTTTTCTAAGCTACTTATAATTTTTTGGAATTTTCCAGGTCTTAATTTTCCAGAAATTCTGTAAACATCCATTCCACAAGCATTATATCCTAGTTTAGTAGAGTCCTATATATATTATTACCGCCGATTTTACGCGAAGGTTTCGTTTGTTTTCTTCAAGTGTGCAGGTTTAATTTACCAAGAAGAAAATACATAAGATGATAAGGAGCTTTTCACGCAAACGTTCTTCTTGAAGAAAGATGTAACCACCACTTTACACGGATCCTACCGAGCTAATCAGGGGAGTACTAGTTTCTTTCATCTTTTACTACATTCCATTATCATAACTTTGATACTTTCGGGGAACATTGGGGACAATGTTTAGTTTAAGTGTAGGGAGGGAAAATAAAACGGGAACTTTGAAACTATGCTTATCCTTGATTATTTGCTTTGTCCAATTGCATTTGTGTAATAAACCATGAGAAAATGTCGGTTAGGGTAATTTTGGCACCAAATTTAAAATTTTTCATGACATATAGGAGTGGGCCATTAGTCTTAATAAAGTGTCTCATGGATAGGAATTTATATGACTATCACAAAAACCCTTTACCACTTAAATTCCACCAAAAATGTGAGGATCACCCTTAGATTAGTAGGAATTAAAGTATTCATCTTTAATGCTTAGTGTGTGAACCGGTAGTATAATAGATTCTAGAACTTGTTTTGTGATGTATCCCGAGATCGCTAGTAAGAATACACTTGTGTAGTTAGGAATAACTAAATGATAAGAGGCATTAGGATAACCCTTGTTTGATACCCGTAATATAATTACTTCTTCCACATCGGTTGAGTAATTCCCCCACACCTTTGCGTTGTACTCATCTTTAGTACACGATACCCCTAGTTAACCCCTCAGAGCCTATCCTTTTCGCGGTTCTCGTGATGTTTCGGTTTTAAGGAATATCAATGAAGAGCATTGTTTACACCCCACCCCCAAATGTACACCCAAATCGCCTTAGCCTACCTTGTATGCACTCACTTTTAGTGCATTATTGTTATCACACTAAAACCTTAGTTCAATTATCTAGTTGCTTGCATAAGTTGCTAAGTCGAGTCATATCTTTTGTACACAGTTTTGGGACGATTGGGACTCATGGGAAAAGTTAAATTTTATGAAATGACGGGAAGGGAACATTAAATTCAAATTCCCTTTATTTGCGTAATAATATACTCCAAGTGTTTTGATCTTTTCAATTCGGATCAAATTAGTGTTAGAGTAATAAAAACTCAAGTGTAGGGATGTGCCTATAAATCCCTATTATTTTGATGTTACCATAGAGGATGGTAGAGTAAAAGTGTATGAAAAAAAAAATAAAGTCTTAAAAAAAAAAAATAATAAAATAAAAAAAAAATAGGCTTCCATCCTACATCAATCTTTTAATTTATGTTTTTTTGTTTCAGTTATCTAGAGTCTAGAGTGTCGAGTCTTGGCTTAGCAACGTCATTCTTTGCATGCTTGTAACATAAATATTTTTGACTTGCCACCACTAAATAGCCTATCCCACCAAACCCTTTGTTTCCCTACCGTAAGCCTAACATTACAACCCTTTAAAAGACCTCTTTGATAGTCTTTCCTAGGTGCTTACGCCAAAGCGATGGATGTTTGATCTAGTCCCAAGCCTATGGTAATCTATGTACTAGGACCGGTAAATGAGTGTTTATCTTCCATTTCCAACTTGTTATATTTCATATATACCCGAGAGATGGGAGTATCCAAACACCCCATGTGAGGTGCTAGTATGTAATTTCCATGCTTGTTATGACTTTTGCGGGGCTTATATGTGTTGTGGATTGTTCTAAACCAATGCTGCATGACCCCTAACTTATAAATTAATTGGCTAAAACCACATTTGCTTGAGGACAAGAAAATACCAAGTGTAGGGATATTTGATAAGGTTTTAAAATGTACCTTTTTGAGGGGTCGTTTAAGCCCTTATTTGGTCATAATTTCCATGCTTGTTATTACTTAATATCGTTCCTTTTCACTTTTTAGGTATCTTGAAGGCAAAATGCTGGAATGACACTTATTCGGACGAAAAGGCGCGAATATACGAAGAAAATGGCCAAAGTCAAGAATCGAGACACTCAGGCTGCTGGAACTGAAGGTGATGGCGTCAGGTGTTATCTGCGATGCCGTCGGACCACTTTTGTGACGGCTCAGTAGCCAAATTGCTTATTAACAAGTGACGGTTTCAGGTTTTAAAAGAGTAGGTCATCGCAACTCAGACGGCCTAGATTTGATCCAGACGACGTCAGAGACTGAAGGGGACGGCGTCACAAGTATAAGGTGACGCCATCGCAAGACTAAAGTGGCCAAGACGAAACCCTAATGACGGCGACCCGACGGCGTCACAAATCAAAGGGTGACGCCGTCGCATATGTAATCTTATATATAGAATCCGAATTTTTTAGTTTTGAGTGTGTAGTCTTTTAGAGTAAAAACCTAAACCGAACCAAGGCTGTCTTGTACAGTATTTTAGGGTTCTATACCCTATCTTACATCAGGATAAGTGTTTTACTTCATTAATTCAATTATGTCTTCAATTACTTGTGTGTATGCTTGCATGTTTCCCATGTCCGGCTAATTTACTTGTGTGTTTGCTTAGGGAATATGAAACTTAATTATTGAATATTGATTGGTTGTCTCTTATCTTAATTGATAATGATCTAGTATTGCGATAGGCCATCCATTGTGTAGTTAATGCTTGAGTAATCTTTGTTGAACCTTAGCTTATAGTACCTAGAGTCATTGTAGGCTAAACCATCCGAAGAGTACCTTAGTGTTAAGTTTATAAATCCTAGAGATTTTGTAGGCGATAACCTTTGGTAGTTTCAAAGAGTTAGGGATAAACGCATACCCTACGACTTTAGACATACAACGCAATTAAGAATAAGGATGTGACAATTCAACCATCAATAGGAGATAATTAAGGATTAGTAGAATCTAAATAAACACATCTTTAAATCATCATACGAGCACACAATAATTAGACATAGACTACATACACCACTAGATTAGATAATTAGATAAGTAGAGTAATCGGTAGAAATACCAACCCCCAAATCCAAACCTCGAGATTCGTACCTTTCCATTTCCTAAAAAACATAAAAAAAAGATAAAAAATAATCTTCCTCAACCCCAACCTTAGCGTAGTAACTTCTCACTAGCATTCCTATTCCCATAGAGAACGATATCAATTCCCGTGGCTTACCCTAATACTACACTACAACGATTAGGTTCACTGCCTAGGGTGTTGAAAAACTTGCTTGACGAAAAGGAAGTTCCTTTGACCCTGAACGACGCGTGTAGCGTTATCACTAACTTATCAGCAAAGCTGCCACCACTGGAGAAGTCATGTGTCCCTTCATAAGTCTAGTTGTTTCTGGTCCTGTAAGCCAAGTCATTAAGTACCACTACATGCTAGATTTATAATAGTGAGTTCCCGGGTGTTAGCAACTTAAACACTTACCCCCTAATTCTTAAGTTCATCCAAACGGTAGGTGATCAGTTGGTCAAATCGTACAAGTAGAAAGGGTCGTCAGTTGGTCATATCTTACCCTCCCCGTCTTAGTCTACTCACTTAGGGTCAATTGGTCATATCTCCTAAGCAACTAGCCTCTACCGCCATTCAAAACTACCGAAACAAGGGTAGCTACCAATAAACTATGCATGCATACACTTAGAAATAATTATACGGAAGTAATGTAAACGTAAACAAAACAATTAAGGAGTCATAACTAGGCCAACACCAAGAGGTGCTTAGCCGCTCATATTAACCATACAAATCAATTCAATATTCAAAGTTACGAAATACATGAATCGAAAGTAAAGAAAAGATAAAATGCTAATGCTTATCGTAGGGGAGTGATTTCTCCCTTGGAGATAGCTCCATATGCTCCTCTAGACATGCTTTTGGCTTCTTCCCACGTTCTTTGGTTGTGGTGTGTGGAATGGAATGCTTTGAAATGCTGGAAATCGTGGGGTATTTATAGGCCAGATCTGGGTTACGGCGTAACTAACATAAGAGTTACGCCGTAATCTTCAATTCCTTTGTAATTTGCACTAGATCTGCTGGTTACAGCGTAACCTTATAAGTGGTTACGCCGTATCTTCAATATTACTTGGTTACGCCGTAATTGATGAAATAGTTACAGCATAGTTCACAGCGGCGTGGAACCTCCTTTGACTTAATAAGTTACGTCGTAGTCTTTAGAGGGAGTTACGCCGTAATCTTCTAATGAGTTGGCTTTCTGAGTCACTCTTTAGTTACGGCGTAATGTGAGAGATGAGTTACGCCGTAACTTCTTCAAAGTCAGCATGATAAGATAAATCTTTGATATTTCTCCAATATCGCGTCTCTTTAGCTACAATGCTCGTAATTTACCTGAAAGTGGAAAACAATGGAAAACAAGCGTAAATCCATATAAATGATATAAATTACAAGCATTATCGAAGGAAATTGACACTTATTATTCAGGACTATTTTATGTTATCAAATATCCCCCCACTTGAACTCTACTTGCCCTCAAGTAGACTTTATTAGAAAGATTCCTAAAAAGATATCTCCAAAACCTGGAAAATATAATTTTACAAATCCCTTATGCTAGAATAAAACAAAGCCGAAAACCTTACAAAATGGGAACGAAACACTCAAATCTCTCAACTATTCTAAGTGTCAATTTCGGGGTGATCATGTAGAAACCAAAATCCGGACTCAACTAGGATATCAATAACATTGAATATGCACAGCGGAATCAATAAGAACATCAATGTTACTAATAAGGTTTTCTTTATTAATTAAAACAAAGAAACTAATACTACTAATATACACACGCTATGATCGTGTGTTAGACTCTCATTAGAGATGTCTTCTATGAAAATAAATGAAAGGATAAGTAAGTAACCCTAGACGCTATCCCTCTTTATATAATAGAGGGAGGTTACAAACCCTAGCTTACTAGAAAAGCTAACTATTACATATTAGGCCCTCATTGTTTCTTCTTTCTTCATTCTTGCTCGTGGTTTTGTAATCATCAAATCTGTAATTCCCAACAATCTTCCCCTATTTGATATTACAAAACAACCTGTATAAAGAAACAATGCTAAAACATGTCATCACAAATAATAAGCTGCACATCATGAATCTTCTTCCCCTTTTTGTAATCATCTAATAGGGGTCTTGTGCAACTCGTAGACGCTTCCCCTCAAGTGATGCATGTAGATGGTGAGTATATAAACCATAAGCTTCCCCTTAAAATTATACGAACCATTTTTTTTTTTTTTTTTTACAACTTAACAAAAGAAACAAAGTGCAACAGCATAAAAATCATATCAGCAGCATAATCAAAATAGCCTACCACCAGTAGGAATGGAGAACCAGTAGAAACACCAATGTATGCGTCTTATATCTTGTACTATCCATGTGACTCAAAACTCAGATGATGCACTAGCAAATGTGAGCATTAAGCACCTTTTCTATAGATCTCGCTCCTTCACTAACCCTGAGCACTACAACGTAACTCATTAAAGTGATAGCAAATGCGAGCATTAAGTACTGTTTGTAGATCTCACCCCTTCACTAGAATCATCAAGTCTTTGTCACACCATTAATGTACGAACAAGTTACCTCAAAAGTGTCCATGCTCACTTTGAGATATGATAAGACACGCACGTGATCAACCAGAAGGAACTCCAAAACTATCAGCAGAAACAGATCAACAGAAACCAATACCTTCAGCAGAAACCAATACCGTCAGCAGAAATGAATCAAAATATGCAACCAGTAGGAACACCAAATCAAGCCGAAAATATGTTAATTACTAGGGCTCATCATTGAATAAAAATTCAACTCACCAAGACTAGTAAAACATTAGAAGCACAAACTGTCAAGACCAAAATTAACATATACAACAACTGATCATGAACAGTATAAAATATAGACGGCCAAAATTTAAGTTCCCACGCTGCCATTTAACCATGAAACTGCCAGAACCACATATCAGCAGTAATAAATGTATAATAAATCAAGTGACCCTCTTCTATTCGTATGACTAAAGGATCATGTCAAAAGAAATACCACCGACAATCAGTAGCCAAACAGATGTGGGTCCCTGCACATATACGCCCAGCAGTAACAACCAATCCTCACGAGATCAATTTAAAATAATGCAATGAGGTACCAATATATCAGCAGCATACAGATAACAACTAAAAGGCGTGTATCAGCAATAGGCTTGGACTCGTAGGTCCCATCCAATGTGATCAGTACCATTCGTCAGTAAAGCAAACGAGTCATGAAATGGTGATATATAATTTGGACCAATCAAACACAAGTCCATTGTAATACCCATACTCCACTTCAAATAAGAATACATACTTCAACAACTCCAATGGGGCCCTCGTATAGACCCAACCAAAACATCCACACAATAAATTAATATCAGTAGAGACAAACAAGAGTCCTACTTCAGCAGTATCATGTGTCATACCCAAAAATAAATACCACCATCACAAAACAAACACACGTGAATAATTAAATCAAGGGATATATGACCAATCAAAAGCCACGATCACCATACCATTCATACACGCCTCTCACTGAATTCGTCCCACGTGTAATCTTCAGGAGCAACACGTAGCCAAACAATTTTGATAGCCCATCAAGATATGCCCACGTGACACCAGTATATTTCGAAACATAAATGAACCATCATAACGAGACCAAAATTGCTGCTGTTACGATCCAATTAAAAAATGAAACATCCCCATGGGTACCCTCGTGATTAGTAGTACCAAACTAAATAACAAAATCAGTAGAAATTATGCTACCATAATTAAAACAAACATGCTCACGTGACAACATTAATTTGACCATTAATGTGTATACATCTGGTACGAGGAAATGGTATAGGGACCATTAAACATCCTTAATATCCGAATTATAATTCACGCGCTTGACCAAGTAATATTAAACAGATATTCACGCACTGACCAAAATCAACGTATTTGATGAAAACTGACAGCCAATCAGTGATACGAAGAATCAGATCTGTTATCACCCGAATACATCACAGAATTAAAACATTGAAAATTATTCGTACCTTCACCAATAGTGTAATTGAATCTGATCCGCCTCTAACCTGCATCTCTTCAATAAAAACTTCAATAAACCTTATCATTAGATCTGCTCTATACATGCTGCCTCATTACCATCTGCTGCTATACAGGAAAACCTTATAAACCCTTGATCGAGAGCCACCCGCTCTGAAACCAATTGTAGAAACCAAAATCCGGACTCAACTAGGATATCAATAACATTGAATATGCACAGCGGAATCAATAAGAACATCAATGTTACTAATAAGGTTTTCTTTATTAATTAAAACAAAGAAACTAATACTACTAATATACACACGCTATGATCGTGTGTTAGACTCTCATTAGAGATGTCTTCTATGAAAATAAATGAAAGGATAAGTAAGTAACCCTAGACGCTATCCCTCTTTATATAATAGAGGGAGGTTACAAACCCTAGCTTACTAGAAAAGCTAACTATTACATATTAGGCCCTCATTGTTTCTTCTTTCTTCATTCTTGCTCGTGGTTTTGTAATCATCAAATCTGTAATTCCCAACAGATCACTTAATCACACAGTCATAGCATGTATTCTATCATAAGCTTGGCGGTTACACAAATCTCCACCACTAGAGTTAAGGGCTAAACAATTATTGACGGCAATATGGGTAGACACGACAAAGGTTAAGGGGGTGACTCGTCATTACTAACATGTCACGGCGAAGTGGACAAAATCAATGATACAAGACCAAATCCATGGCCAAGACACCAAAGATTGCTCGCTGTATCACCTAGACACGCTTCATGACTATAAGGTAGGATAAGACATGGGATATGTAAATGGTGTAAAATAAAAATCAAGCAGGTAGTCTAAATCTATAACCAAGTCATCACCACTTACCATGCGCCCAAAGTTCAAGCTTTGAAGTCAAGAAACCGGATCATTAAATACTAGGTAGATGTGTCATTAGAGGACGTCATGATGGGCACACTACCTTTTTCTCCAAGTGTTGGCATAATTACCAACTCCAATCTTCGAATGTGACTGAGGTGGCCTCCTGGATACTAAATCTATAAAGCTCATAACATAGTTCTTATAACAATGCACTTTTACAGTAACTAAATAACATAACAAAAATTTTTTTCGAATCATTTTTTTTCTTTTCAACATAACATAATATCCCCCCACTTGAGATGAACAATGGGAATTCGGGGGGTCTTCAATGATCTTCAGGAATATGTCGTCGATGAAACCGTGATTTCCGAACTTTTACACTTGAACCTTGAACTTAGGCAAATGATAACTTCCCAATCACAAATAAAGACTACAGGGTAGGCTAGGGTGTATAGGTGTATCGAAACAATATATTGGGTTAACAAATTGAAAGGAATGGCTCAGATGGGTGTATCTAGGGGTATCTTGCACTAAAGGTGAGTGAAACAAAAGAGTTTCACATGGGGGTCAAGAATTCGAGGTGACTAATCGATAGACACACAATGGTAGGCTATGTGGGTGATAATCCTATAATATTTCCTTCTAAAACTAAAAACTCCAAATACATCGAGCTAACTTAACATACCTCGTCTATGGTCTCGAAATGATGCAAAGGCCAAGTTCTAAAGTTTACAAGCTACCGGCACACTCATAATTTGGTGGATTTGGGGTAAAATATTGGAAACGGATAAGGCTAATCTCACCATATAATATCAAGGGTTGTATGTGCTCGGCTAAGGTCTAATCTAGTTAGGTTAAGAAAAATATGTCAAAATTTTAAAAATGGCATAATTTTTCAAAATAAACTAGAAAAACGAGGGCAAAATAAAGTTCAAGAGATAATTCTACTCCCGTCCCCCCACTTGAATTGTACAAAGTCCCTTTTGTACTAAGCGTTAAATAAAGGTGAAAAGAAAAGTAGAATTAGAGCGAGAACTTCCCTGAAATTTGCTCCAAAAAGAAAGAAGGCCCACAAAAAAGAGACGTGCCTTCGTATAAGCATCATGAACAAACTTCAATCCCTGAAATCACACTACCGACAAGCATAATTCTAAAAAGAAAAAAATGAAAAATGAAAAATAAACCTAACTCACTTTCGTAGGAATCATGGTTGCATTTAGCATATGCAACAAGCCTTCCAAACCACTTGGTGTCCCAAGTGGACGAGTGAAGTCTCGTGAGGGTTTACAGGGAACACACCCACAAAGTTCATTTAAAATACTAATACAAGGTTATTGTGTTTTAAAATGAAAGAAGTAAATCAGAGGAAAGTTACGTTGTAACTCTTTGAGAGAGTTGCACCGTAACTGGCAAAACCTGACATATGCTGCCAAGCGAGTGGCTACGGCGTAACCACTGAGATGGTATTACGCCGTAATTGGTAATTCGTCTAAAATACTGCTGCAAAGGGTTGGTTACGGTGTAATTACAGAGATGAGTTACGCCGTAACTAGGATCAGATTAGCAAACTGCAGCAGCAATCACTTCCTCGTTTCCTGCAAAAATGGTTAAAAACACAAAACCCTACAGAAATGGAAATAAAACAAAAGAAAGGGATAATTCGAGTTGTCTCCCGAAAGAGAACTTTTCTTTATTTACTATTTTTTAAGTTAGACTCAGAGCCGCTGGGCTTTATGGGGCCTTTGGACTTGGCAAACCTCCTCTATGTCTTTCATCAAGTTATGCCTGACCCAAGCGACATTCGTGGCAGTGCGGAGGTATTCTTTAGTCTCGATCTTCCGAAATTTGCAAAATTTTTCCTCCGGTCCTAAATGGTAGCGAGTGAACTCATACTTTTCGACAATTATTGGTGGCGGCCTCTTGTAGGGAATCCCTAGGAGTTTGAACCTCCTTTGCTCATATGCTTCATCATCGGGGTCAGTAAATTCCTCATTCCCTTGCAACCCAAGGTAATCTAAAATCCCCTCAATGTCATCGTCTTCAGAATCGGTACCTTTAAACCATTCTTCATCGAGAAGATTCTCCACTAGTATACGCTTGCATTCTTCCTTTTCATTTCTTAGCAACTCCTTGTCATCCTCAACTGTTATTTCACTCGAGTTGTTACCCTCGTTGTTTGAATTTTCTTTACTCATGTATTCTTTCCAAATCTTCTCTTGTGTTAACGTATCTACATGTCTATACTTGATCTTCACCCAACTGTCAAATCCCAAGTTGTCCAACCAAGGCAAACTTTTTATTTCCTTATCGTTGGTTGAGGTCTGATTCGCGCAAAACCGTCAAGTTATCTCACGCAAGCTGTGAATGGCTAACTGAAAGAAACTTAAAACAGTTCAGGCACAAATGCAATGAAGTCCAGGAGAGTATAGTGTTTCCCCGGGTCGTTAAGTCCCAATGAGCTGTGCGAGAATAGTCAGACGTGTAGTGATCGAGAGATTTGAACGGGAAAAGAGACTTGAAGATGATTATAACTAAGGAAAAAGCCCATAAACTACAGGGGCTTAAATGCAAATTAAAGGAAATTAAAAAGATAAAATCTATTAAATAAACGCTATCACTATATTTAAAATGATGAGCGTTTAAAACTAAAAACTTACGTTTAAATAAAAATTACGTAAACGTACAAATAAAAACGTGAAACTTATACAATATAAATCCTAAAAATATGAAAAATACATTTTTACAATCCTAATGATATAAGAAAATTTATAGAAAAGGAAAATTATTTTTATAACTATTTATCTAATTATTATTAATTAAAAACTATTTTTAACTATTTAATAATTACCTAAAATACAAGAAATTAGGAAATAAAGCTAGAAAAATAAAATTATGAAATGGAAAAGTCTAAAATATCAAAATAGAATTTTCAAAACTATTTTTGTATTTTTCTGATTATTTTTCTATTTTCTATGAATTAAAAACTATTTAAAACTACTTAAATTATTAAAAATTACAAAATAAACTAAGAAAAATCTGAAAAATTACTTTTTTTACTTTTTATATTTATCTTAACTTAATAAAATTGAAAAATTATTTTTTTGAGGCTTTTCTTAATTATTTGTATTTAAAGCTAATTAAAAATGCTTAAAAACTAGTTAAAATAAAGAAAAATAGCAAACAAGCTTAGAAAAATCTGCAAATTTCAGGAAAAGTCTAAAATAATATTAGGAAGCTATGAAAAATGGAAAAACATGGGGTTGCTTGTAGGAATAAGGAACTGAAGGCACAAATGCTTAAAAATAAGCACTTGAGATAAGCTAATGAGCTCCAATAAGCACCAACTGATAACAGAAGCAATAATATACAATAAGAACCAAAATGCAATGAGTTTCAACTAGCTTAAGTCCCTGAATTGCAAGTTTCACAGATTTGACTTATATGAGATATAAGCACAAAACAGTTGTGAGGGGCCACCTTTAAGCAGAAAATTAAGCACTCAATTAAGCCAGAGATTAAAAAGCAATAGTTGGAGCCTCACCTAGACCTGGCTAGCTACAACCAAACCAAATACCAGACCATGATGAGCCCAAGTGAGCCCTGTGCAAGTGATGCAAGAACTGAGCAAATCTCAGCATTCACTGAGATCAGTGAGCAGGGCAGATGGGCTTGTTTTGACAAGCTCATTTGAGGCTTCTAAAAAATTGACAAAAATCTGGAAAAATGCTAATAATAAACAAGACCAGCTTAAGTTAGTACACCCAAAATTTGATATCATTTGGCTCAAAATTGAGTTCATGAAAAATCACCTTAACTCAACCAAAACTGGATAATTCAAGGTTTTTGACTTTTTGCAAATCTGAAATGTTTGACTAAAATGAACTTTGGACCTAGATTAATGGATTGATTATGACATTTAATGATAAAACAACACTGATGTAAGCTAGTTTTAAGGATTTTGATTACAAAACAAGACTTGGATTTTCTAAAAATTCAACAGTAAACTGCTAAGAAGGTTTAGAGTAGGATTTTGACTTTTAGAGTAAAACTGCTATAATCAACACTTAGAACAACTATCAAATACCTAAATAGACTTGTATCAACTACTAAACTCTAATAAGCTAATCTCTATTACTCTAATAACAGTTAATCCAAACACTGGTTTAAAAAATGATAATAGATCTAAATGACAGATTAAGTCTAAATGATACTAAACAAACATAACACTCAGATCAATAACCACAAATTATTACTAAATTCAAATGCAAAACACAGATTCAGAAGGTAACATGTAGAACAGATTTGAGCACTTACAAAATATCCTAGCCACTATGGCTTGTATCAATGGAACAGTAACTCTAACCTACTAGAACCCCTAACCTAATGTAATTCCAGCTTAATTCAACCCAATTCCAGTAGCATCATCACCCCAATCCATATCTGAATCAATCATGAGCACTTGTTGACTTTAGTTGACCAAAATTCAAAAGTGATAGAAACATAAATGTGACTTTGTGAAAAGCTATAACAAGCTCAAACAAGCTTATTTGAACCTGGAAAGAGATTATTTGAAGCTTGTATATAGAAACGAGAAATTGAGAATTTCAACAGAAGCTTGAAAATTTGGAACTTAAGCAAACTTTGAAATTGAAGTTCAAGATAGATTACATAGATAAAAGTACTTGAGGTAAACACTTAGAAACAAATTATTACAACATTTGGATTAAACTAAGATAGTTATAATAAAAACGACATTGAAGAAAAATTAAAAACTAGCTACCCTTGTTTCTGGCTTTCTTCTTCCTTTTTATAGCTCTGAAATGGTTACCACGTGTCCTCAGATCAATTCCCACCTTTCTTGAGAGCCAATGGGAGACTAATGAGTGTTTTGGCCAAATTTCCATTTTGGCGGGAAGGCCTAATTTTGACTTTGTTGACCTTCTGAGCTAGCACTAGGGGGGGGGGTGGACTTGTAGGGTTGATGATGAGGGAGTGGAAAACAGGTGAAAAGGTGAGAGGTGAGGTGATGAAGTTGCAGGCAACTTGTGTGGGGAAGAGGAATAGGATAAGCCAGTGGATGGTGGGAAGTCTGTTATTTGACTTGGTTTGACTGGTTTTGACCAACCAGTCCAAAAAGAAGAGGGTCAAGGGGTTAAAATGGCAGGGGGGGTCACAATAGGTTTTGACAAGGCAAAAAGGTGTTTAAAGGTTTATTATCCAAGGACCTAATGTGTAATTTCTGGAAATTGAAGGACCAATCCTGCCAATTTCTCAAAAACTGTCACAAGGACTAAAACTGACAACCTTCAAAAGTACAAGG
Organism: Chrysanthemum seticuspe; assembly: GCA_019973895.1. NCBI lineage: Eukaryota > Viridiplantae > Streptophyta > Magnoliopsida > Asterales > Asteraceae > Chrysanthemum > Chrysanthemum seticuspe. Next base: position 209,502,782 of record BPTQ01000003.1, on the reverse strand, counting down.
ACTTGTTTTGACATTTTCAAAATTCCAGGGACCAAACTTGACAATTTCAAAAGTTCAGGGACCTTTCTTGCCATTTAACAAAAGATTTATTCAAGGACCATTTTTGACAAATTAGAATATTTCAGGGACCTTGAATAACATTTCTCTTTATTTAGATTTACCAGGGACTGTTTTTGACAACTTTTGAAACTTGGGGGACTAAAACTGCCAATTATGTAAATTTGATACGTTTTTCACCAGATTTTGATATTTTTGCATTTAAAACACATAAAACACTTATTTGTGATATTTTTATCATTTTGATGCATTTCTGAGTGTTTTCAGATGTTTTTGCAGTTTAAATGGTACAAAAATGATGAGTATTTAGACACTCATCAATCCCCCACACTAAGATATTGCTAGTCCCTAGCAATGATTTGAGAAAAATTAATGGATTTTCTCTCTTTACCAAAAGCCATTACTTCTGGAGTAGCCAAATGTTTCAGTTCAAGTAAGAACCTTGGTACACCGATAACCAAGTGATTTTGAGCAAACCACCAGCTTTCAACGGATTTGATTTGTCTTTACCAGAAGCCGTACCCTTCTGGACTAGCCAACTCTTAGATAAATTATCAATATTATCTTTGGTGAGCTGATTACCAATTATGGTTTTTCCACTGCCTTTACCACAAGCCATAAACTTGCGGGCTAGCCAACTCTTCACTTTTAAGGATATGGTGAGCTGAATACCATACAATTTTGGGCAAATTGTAAGCCGTCAACGGATTTGAGATATCTTTACCAAGAGCCGTTTGCTCCTGGATTAGCCAATCCTTATGTGGGTTAGACATGGTGGACTGATTACCATTTGTTGTGTTTAGTACATAGTACTTCCACTAAAAAAAAAATTTTAAATTTGGCCATTTTTGGGGAAAAAGGGACTAAAAGGGTACATTTATGATCAAAATTCGCCAGAATTTCCCCCCCACACTTAGAAATGAATATTGTCCTCAATATTCAAAGTACCGGTTGTTATGCCGAAACTTAGAACGTAAAAAGATAACATTACTAGCTAAGTGTGGAAACACAACAATTATTCTCTTTTTTAATATTTACAATTTTCATTCATTTTTTAGATCTATATACAACATGTGGGGCATCTCCCCCACACTAGGGTAGTACACACGGGTGAAAACCCATGTTAAGCTACTGTTTTTGATTACCGAGTCGCTAGCTTGACTCGACCCCGAATTAATTTGTTCATGGGGAAGTAAGTGGAAGAAACAATCTCCATCGGACTTTCATTCAAGATGTTTGGATAAACATTGAAGTACATGAAAGTTCCACACCGATGAGATACAGACAGACAGACCCCGCTCACAAATGGTGCATGGAAATGCCAGGGTCAAAGATAATGTCTTCATTCCCGAAGGAGTGAAGAACAGGAGAAGCCACGGGATAGGTGAAGAAGAGAAAGAAAGTCATGATAAAGATCTTGACTAACTCATCATCATCAGAAGGGGAATTCATGATAGCATGAATTTCATCTTTTAAGCTCAATTGGTCTAGACATATCCCGGGTGTGTCTAGATCAAAGTAGAAGTTATCATACTCTGGTGGAGATATGATAACAGTGAGTTCATCTGAGAACTCCATGAAGGTGAATGAATCATATTCAGAATTGATATGAGTGGGTTCACTGGTGAACTCCTCCAATGTACATGATTCATAATCGGGGAGAGAATTATGAGAATGAAAAGTGGTACTGCCACTAATCTTCTCTCCCATATCATTAGAACATAAGGCTTTCATTTCCGGAATAGAATCATCGGAAAGAATGTCACTATCCTTAATGGGGATAGGAGATGAAATAGGTTTTTTACTGAAAGCCTCGATTTTAGAAATGAGAAGACTGACATTCAGTAATGTTGCACGAAGTGCTTCATCTTTGATTTCAGTGTCAGTAACTTCATCATTCTCTTCTTCTAAGCTAACAAGCTCAGAAGGTAAATCTTCCACATAAACGATGTCTCCACAAGATAACGAATCATTATCATTAGAATCGGAGAACATCTCAATATGATCACTTTGGAAGACAAGAGGAGGAGGGATATCACACACATGATCAGAAGTTCCATGTGACTCTCTCGGGATTGGGACAAGGTTCTCAACACTAGACTTTATGAATTCGTCCGATTCCTTTTCAGGAACAGTGTCAAGATGCTCGTCCCCCATGGTCAGAGAGTGAGTGGGATCTTCGGGTGTGATAGCAGTTGTTTGAGTTGGAATCTCAACTGCTGGGATATCAACTGACTGAGGGAGTTGAGAAATATTATCTCTAAAAGGATAAAAACTCTCCTCGTCATCATCATATAGAGCGGCCTTAAGAAATTGGGAACGCCTTAGAGCTGCTTGCTCTAGGACTAATGATTCTTCCCTAGATTTGCGGGCCTCTCGTTCTTCTCGCTCTTCGGCAAGCAATTCTCCCATGGTCTTTTCATTACTCACTTGATCCTTGAAGTTTTGCATCATATCATTAAGTGATTTCATTGCGGTTTCAAGATCCTGGGAGATTTCATGAGACAACGGCTCAGGTGGAGTTTGAACCGTATGGTGCTGTGGAGGTTGGTCGTGATATGGATAGTCGTAATTGTTATAAGGAATTGGATTCCCTGTTTGACAATCAGAGCTGAAATGGGGACCTCCACAGTACTCACAACAGTAAAACTGTTGAGTCTAGACAGGTGAATCATATGGATTTTGGTCATATCCAAAGTTCTGAGCATCACCGGAAAACTGTTCATAGACAAACGTGTTTCCGGATTGACACTCAAATCCTTGGTGAGGACCTCCACAAAATTCACAGCAAGCATGTTGATTATATGAAGATGAGTCGGGCTGTGGTGGGTAATTGGAAAAGTTTGAAGAGTCGTTAAATGAGTTCTGATTAGGATCATAATCAAATGAATTCCTTGAACCACAAAATAAACAACTCCCGTTATGAATATCATTACCACATTGTACACATGTACACCAACGACAGGGTGAACCATAGAGAGGCTCACCACAACCGACACAAGGAATAAACGATTGCATTTGAGAGTTATGAAGAGGAATCGGTTTATTCAAAGAATCAACAAAACCAACATGATGATCCGAATGACTATCAAGTCTCGAAGAACATTCAGAAAAATCAGGAGGTGGGACAAGTGGTGTGCTCTGAGAGCTAGCAATTTCCACCACTTCCGTTATGGTCTCCGGTTCTTGAACGGGTTCATCGGGTTGTGGCGGATGGTCAGAAAAACTTGGAGAATCATCGAGAGAGTTATCAGATAATTCGCACCAATAACAATATTTGCTTGCACCCATCCTTCCACATCGCTTGCATAAACAATCCGGATTCTGACAATCGAGCTGACCCTCTTCCATACGACTTTTGCAGTGGAAACAACGAGGATAGTTGATCGTCGCCATGAGAATTAAACATTTAGAGGGTTAGAAAGATAGAATTAAACGGTTTTGAGGTTAAAGAAGAGTATTTTTGGTATTTTTGGATAAGAAAATATAAACATATACAGATGGATGGTATAAACAAAGAGTGAGTATTCAAACAACTAATCTGCTAAACGTAAGACTATTAGCACTGCTCTCCGGCAGCGGCGCCAAAATTTGATCGGTGCGAAACCGTCAAGTTTTCTCACGCGAGCTGATCACTTGTGAATGATCAGCCGTAAGGAACTTAAAACAGCTCACACACCAACTCAATGAAGATCAGGAGAGTATAGTGTTTCCCCGGGTCGTTAAGTCCCAACGAGCTGTGCGAGAATAGTCAGACGTGTAGTGATCGAGAGATTTGAACGGGAAAAGAGACTTGAAGATGATTATAACTAAGGAAAAAGCCCATAAACTACAGGGGCTTAAATGCATATTAAAGGAAATTAAAAAGATAAAATCTATTAAATAAACGCTATCACTATATTTAAAATGATGAGCGTTTAAAACTAAAAACTTACGTTTAAATAAAAATTACGTAAACGTACAAATAAAAACGTGAAACTTATACAATATAAATCCTAAAAATATGAAAAATACATTTTTACAATCCTAATGATATAATAAAATTTATAGAAAAGGAAAATTATTTTTATAACTATTTATCTAATTATTATTAATTAAAAACTATTTTTAACTATTTAATAATTACCTAAAATACAAGAAATTAGGAAATAAAGCTAGAAAAATAAAATTATGAAATGGAAAAGTCTAAAATATCAAAATAGAATTTTCAAAACTATTTTTATATTTTTCTGATTATTTTTCTATTTTCTATGAATTAAAAACTATTTAAAACTACTTAAATTATTAAAAATTACAAAATAAACTAAGAAAAATCTGAAAAATTACTTTTTTTACTTTTTATATTTATCTTAACTTAATAAAATTGAAAAATTATTTTTTTGAGGCTTTTCTTAATTATTTGTATTTAAAGCTAATTAAAAATGCTTAAAAACTAGTTAAAATAAAGAAAAATAGCAAACAAGCTTAGAAAAATCTGCAAATTTCAGGAAAAGTCTAAAATAATATTAGGAAGCTATGAAAAATGGAAAAACATGGGGTTGCTTGTAGGAATAAGGAACTGAAGGCACAAATGCTTAAAAATAAGCACTTGAGATAAGCTAATGAGCTCCAATAAGCACCAACTGATAACAGAAGCAATAATATACAATAAGAACCAAAATGCAATGAGTTTCAACTAGCTTAAGTCCCTGAATTGCAAGTTTCACAGATTTGACTTATATGAGATATAAGCACAAAACAGTTGTGAGGGGCCACCTTTAAGCAGAAAATTAAGCACTCAATTAAGCCAGAGATTAAAAAGCAATAGTTGGAGCCTCACCTAGACCTGGCTAGCTACAACCAAACCAAATACCAGACCATGATGAGCCCAAGTGAGCCCTGTGCAAGTGATGCAAGAACTGAGCAAATCTCAGCATTCACTGAGATCAGTGAGCAGGGCAGATGGGCTTGTTTTGACAAGCTCATTTGAGGCTTCTAAAAAATTGACAAAAATCTGGAAAAATGCTAATAATAAACAAGACCAGCTTAAGTTAGTACACCCAAAATTTGATATCATTTGGCTCAAAATTGAGTTCATGAAAAATCACCTTAACTCAACCAAAACTGGATAATTCAAGGTTTTTGACTTTTTGCAAATCTGAAATGTTTGACTAAAATGAACTTTGGACCTAGATTAATGGATTGATTATGACATTTAATGATAAATAAACACTGATGTAAGCTAGTTTTAAGGATTTTGATTACAAAACAAGACTTGGATTTTCTAAAAATTCAACAGTAAACTGCTAAGAAGGTTTAGAGTAGGATTTTGACTTTTAGAGTAAAACTGCTATAATCAACACTTAGAACAACTATCAAATACCTAAATAGACTTGTATCAACTACTAAACTCTAATAAGCTTGTAAGATATAACTTTTCACATACACATCAAACCATAACACAAGGTGGCGAATAAGATGGAATTCTAGAGAGAGAAAGTTAGAGGTTTAGGGAACTTAGTGAGAGAAAGTGAAAAATATTATTATGAGCTCCAACTCTCTACCTTGGAAGGTAGAGAGTATTTATAGTCTTACATAACTCGCCACACTTTGGGCTGTGGATCAGGCATACAGTGGGTAAAGACCCGTCCGTCCTCCACGGTGTTACTTAACTAAATTACTACTTAACTTAAAGGAACTACGACTACGAGCTTTCTAACGATTACATATACTTGAGGTGACCGACTCTTTAATACTGGGAATTTCTAATTCCTAACAATCTCCCCCTAAGGGAGGTCACCTCAATAATATACCAAAATTACATTGAATACAAATAGATATGACATTTAACAATTGATCTTGCATTCTTGATGTAGTCCTTTGCTCCTAAGCTCGTAGTCATTGATTCTTCACAATGCATGTTTGGTTATTCCAAGTGGAGGTCTTTTACTGATCCGCGTGATGATGAGTTTGAGCCATCTTTGGAGATCATCGGCTATCAAAAATCTCTGAGACATCCATTGTGGTGTTGTGACTTTGGGACCGACATGCTCACATTTTGGATCATGATTTCTTCTCATCAGAGTAGCGGAAGCATTTGTTGAATCACGATATTGGCAGCAGCGTAGCAGAAGCATGGAGTGAAAATATCAGAGTCATTGATGTACTAATCATGATTTCATTTGAGTTGAATGTGTTAAGTGAGCATGCGGCTGTGGATTGACCGCTTCATTCTGATCAGCTGCAAACGTCGGGCGTACCTGCATACAACAGTTAGCAACAAATCGCACGAAAGTGTCTTTGATCACTTTCGTTGAATTGAGGTACACGGCCCACGGTTCCCCGTTGATCAGTACAAGTACTGCCTGTGATCAGGTAGGATTCCTAAGAATCTCCTTGACAGGGTTTCGCAGCTGTTCTAGCTGTTCTCAAACCGGAACGTCTCAAAGAAGACAACACGGAGTGAGTGAACCAGCGAATTTTAAGTCCACTGATTGATGAAAAGAGATTTGAAAAGCAATCGTGTATTGCTCAATAGAAATTGTTTTTGCAATACAATGAAGGTTTTATTGAAAATCAATTATCAATCATAAAAATACCTTTTGGTTTGAAAAATTAGTACACAGTCGATGTGCTAAAGAAAAGAGTTTATTAAGCACAACGACCGGTTTTTCAAAGGCATCCGTCAATCCATAACCCGAACCAGGATTGATTCAAGAGATTGAATCGCCCCATTGTTTCTGTTCAGTTGTCACATGGTTGATCTATATAATAGATTTCACATGCCACCTACCAGGAGCTTGTTTGATGTTGGCTCCAGAAGGCTTTCCATCTTCATTGTGAGTGTGTAAACACATCACTCAGATGTTCTGGCAATACCACAAGGATAATGCGTAGGACTCAAGATATAATCTCTCTTTCCACATTGTGTGAAACAGAGAGTCTTCATTGAAAGTGTCCTAATGAGATTAATTGATGATCTCGTGGCTCTAGACTCAATTTGTGCATATTTGGAACCTATAACGGAGACTAGGGAGAGGGTCTCCTTCTTCAATATCAACCATCTCTAAGAGAAAGTCGATAGATAATGTTGGTTCCCCGTGAGAATGAAACAAGCCCTTTTAAGAGGAACTTGAGTGGTTTGGAAAGTTGAAGTGCAGTGCGTCACTGGGTCCATGACGTCTTGTCTTCAATACCGATGTTACCATCAGTAGCATATGAATTGAACCCGGTATCTGCCCTAAGGTTGAATAAATGGAGGGCTATTTGTTTTCACCCTTTTCACATTCAATTCTTTTTAATTCTTCAACCCCTTCAGTGCTTACCGAGACTTCATAGCTAGAACCTTGTTGGGTTTATTCCAGTACTAGCTCAGTCTTAGTCCGCACTCTTCCCATATCTCATTTTTCTCCTTTTATCATCATACCTAAGGACTTCTACACTAACTAGTGGATTGTCCCTGGGTAGATCCCTCCGGTTCTGGCGGATCATGGGAACACATACCTAACCTTATCATCCTTATATCACCGTACATGAAGTAAAGTTGGTCGGTCTATTTGGTATTGTTCATCTGCCAATGGATCCAATTGAAAACCATTTGAAAATCAATTCAGATACTTGTGATATATTATCAAAGCTTTTTGTACCTGAATTGTTTTTGATATTTTTAGAACGAGAACTCCCCCTCAACATGAGCATCAAGTATTGAAAATGTTTTGCACACGGAGGCAAGAGAAAGAATTTACTTCTTTTGATTACCATTTTCTAAAAGATATCAACATCACTTCCCTCAACAGATCAAGTGGGTATAGCAAATCCGGGAAGGATGAGGTTTCCATGAGTTTTGCTCTCCCTCAATATGTGCCTCGAGGTTTGAAAAGAGTTTTGCACATACTAGAGGGAACCTGCACATTAGGATGAATGATCACGTTTCAAATCAAAGGTTTAAGATAGATGCTCCCCCTCAACATGTGCATTGAAAAATTGAAATCGTTTGTCACATGTGAGAAGGACAGCATGTACATTCTTTTATAACCATTTACCTGATTATCAGTTTAAATCCAATTTAAATCACACATTCTCCCCCGATCACAATTATCAAATCATTTGAGATTTGTGATCTCGTATAGATTTAAATTGATTTTGAAAACTTTTAAGGAGAATTGTGACTTGATTGTGAAAGTGTTTTAACTGATATGGATCAGATTTTAAGACTTTAAACTCCATTTATAAAACATGCATGTATATCTTTTGAAAACAGTTTTAATGCCAAATAACTTTTTAATTTAATTGAAATCATTCTCCCCCTCAATCAATGACATAGGTTGTTGATTGAGAGATAGAGATTTTGACATATAAGTTCTGATGATTATCAAAAATAGAATCCGAGTTATTTAGCAAAGTATTTGTTTTTCAGCAGATAGGAGTTTATAGAATCAGAGCATAGGAATTTGAAAACATGGTAAAACATGGCTCTGTTCTTTCTTTAAAAAGCGGGTTATTGCCTGAAAATGACAATAAACTATTTCTCTTTCTCCCAAAAAAATATTTTGATTTTTTTTTTTTTTTTTTTTTTTTTTTTTTTTTTTTTTTTTTTTTAAAGAATAAGATTCGAACAAACATCTAAAGTCCCGTGTCATTCTTTGAATGACAGCACAAAGACCGTAGATATTATCGAACCGAGAAAAACATGACAAAATGACAATATTTTTTGAAGATTTTTCGAAATTTTTTTCAGATTTTTTATGGATTTTGAAGGTTTTATAATTTTCTATTTGATTTTTGAGGGTTTTATAATTTTGTATTTTGATTTTCGAATAAATATTTACAAGAGATAGATGAAGATAGACCTTTACTCCTCGTCTTCCTCCTGAAGACGTTTGAGAGTTTCTGGTTGAAGGCTTTTCAAACCAAGTCGTGGAAGAATAAACTCAAAACGTTCTCTTGGAAGAGCTTTGGTGAAGATGTCTGCTAACTGATATTCAGACCTCACAAAATATAGTTCCACCACACCTTTTTCCACCTGTTCCCTGATGAAATGATGTCGAATGTCGATATGCTTTGCTCTTGAGTGTTGAACGTTGTTGCATGAGAGAGCAATAGCACTTTTATTATCACAGTACAGAGGTATTTTGTTGAATTCAAAGCCATAGTCAGATAATTGAGATCTCATCCATAAGATTTGAGCACAACAAGATGACATGGCTATGTATTCAGCCTCTGTAGAGGAAATAGAAGTACTCATTTGCTTCTTTGAAGACCAGCTCACAAGCTTATCACCCAAAAACTGAGCACCTCCTGACGTACTTCGACGTGTATCTTGACAACCTGCATGATCAGCATCTGCATAGGCCGTTAGTGACATACCGGTGTCCTTCGGGTACCATAGTCCCATATTGATGGTTCCTTGGAGATACCGAAAGACCCGTTTAACTGCTTCAAGGTGCTTTTTAGTAGGCTTAGCCTGGTATCTAGCACACATGCACACAGAGAACAAAATGTCTGGTCTACTAGCAGTGAGATACATCAGGGATCCAATCATACTCCTATATTTCGTTTGGTCAATCATGATCCCTGAGAGGTCCTCATCTAGTTTGGTTCGGTCAATCATGGGGGTGTCAACAGGGTCACTTGAATCAAATCCAAATTTCTTTAAAATCTCTGTTGCATATTTAGATTGATTTATGAAAATGCCTCCGGGACTTTGTGAAATTTGTAATCCCAGGAAAAATGACATTTGTCCCATCATTGACATTTGAAACTTTGAACTCATTTCATTAGAAAAACGATCACATTCCATTGGGTCAGTCGAGGCAAAAATAATATCATCAACATAAATTTGAACATGAGTTAAATGTTTGCCTGACTTCCTGGTGAACAATGTAGGATCAACTGCTCCTTTGCTGAATCCGGTTGAAAGAAGAAACTTTGAGAGTGTATCATACCAAGCCCTTGGAGCTTGCTTTAAACCGTAAAGAGCCTTCTTCAAACGATAAACGTGAGTAGGATGCTCTTGATTCACAAATCCTTCAGGTTGGCTGACGTAGACGACTTCTTTAAGATCTCCGTTCAGAAATGCCGTCTTTACATCCATCTGATATACCACCATGTTCTTACTTGCAGCATTAGCCAAAAAGATTCTGATTGCCTCGATTCGAGCAACTGGAGCAAATGATTCTTCAAAGTCTATACCCTCCTCTTGACGATATCCTTTAGCAACCAATCGAGCCTTGTTTTTCAACACATCACCATGCTCATCAAGTTTTACTTTGAAGATCCATTTTAGAGCTATAATCATAGCACAGTCTGGAGCAGGTACTAACTCCCATACATCCAGACGATCAAACTCATGAATTTCATCTTGCATAGCATTGAACCAGCTATCTTCATTCATGGCAGTTTTAACGTCTTTTGGTTCGATCTTAGATAGTACGGAGTTGAAGAAGCACCATAAGGCATCGGTTGCGAGTTGCTTCCGGGTTGATACAGGACGAGAGGGATTTCCAATGATGTTGTCTAATGGATGATCGTGAGTCCATTTTCTGAGGTGTTCATGTGGCATTTGTTGAGGAACTGAAGTAGCTGAGTCGATGTCTCCTGAAGAAGATGGTTCTGATGATGATACAGGAGTAGCAAATATGTTTTCAAATGGAGCATCTTCAGGAGTTGCAAAGGGATTAACTTCATCATTGGTGCCAGAAACATTTCCATGATGTACATTTGAAGAGAGATGATTTGTTGATGAGACTGAAGGATCAGCAGCAGGTGCTTCTTGACTTACAGATATAGAGACTGACGAATTGACTTCATTCACTGGAATATGAGCATCCTCTGTTGTAGGGATCAGCACCTCATTAGTAGTAGACTCATACAGTTCATCAAACATGGGATCAAACAGTTTCTTTACATCATCTTCAGATGGAGGTACATATGGAGTTTCTTGAGAGGAGTTTGGAACAAGAGATGAACCAATAGGACTGTTTTGAAGTGCGGGTCCTGAGCTGGAGTGTCCAGGAGCCATTTGACCGGTCAGCTCATCAAACGTAACGTGAATTGTTTCCATGATATTTCGGGTTCTTTTGTTGTAGATTCGGTATCCCTTTTTGTTGGGTGCATATCCTACAAATACTCCAATGTCAGCTTTAGCTCTAAGTTTACCCAAGTCTTGACCCTCATTAGTTGGATAGCACAATGCACCAAACACACGAAGGAAAGATAGATTAGGTTTCCTGTTGTGGACAAGTTCGTATGGAGTTTTTCCATGAATGGTGTGAATCAGGGAGCGATTTTGTGTGTAGCATGCAGTGGCAATTGCTTCAGCCCAGAGAAACATTGGAACCTTTGAGTAGATCAGCATTGTTCTAGCAGCTTCAACAAGAGTACGATTTCGTCTTTCAACTACACCGTTCTGTTGAGGGGTTCGTGGAACACTTCTTTGATGGCTGATTCCAACGCTTTCATAGAATTCACTAAGTTGTTTGTTGACAAACTCAGTTCCATTGTCTGTTCTGATAATTCTGACAGTTTTGTTTAGTCTAACCTGCAGCTGTTTGATGAGTTTGATGATGATATCAGGAGTTTCATCCTTTGTCCTTAAGAACTTGACCCAAGTGAATCTAGAATAATCATCAACCACAACTAACACATATTTCTTCCCAAAGATATTCTGCACCCTCATTGGTCCACATAAATCCATATGAATCATATGAAGAACTTCTGTGACAGAGTTAGTAGGTTTGGGTTTATGGGCATACTTCTTGCTTTTTCCCAATTGACATGCTGAACAAAGATGATCCTTTTCATACTTTAGTCTAGGTAAACCTACAACTAAGTCCTTTCTGGAAAGATCGTTGATTGTGCCGAAGTTCAAGTGATTGAGACGACGATGCCATAACCATGACTTTGTTTTTGAAGCCTTTGATAACAAGCATATTGGTGAAGCTCTCATCATGTCATCGATAGAGATAGTGTAAAGGTTTGAGCCACGAGTTCCTTTCAACAGTTCCTTACCATTAAGATCTCTAACAACGCAGGTATGTTTTCTGAAGGCCACTTCTAGATCAGAATCACAGAATTGACCAACAGAGAACAGATTATGACCTAAACCTTCCACATAATACACTCTGGAGATGACACTATCACCAACAACATAATCTCCATAACCCATAATAGCACCGAAATGATCATTACCAAATCTAACAGTCCCGATGAATTTGCTCACGAAGTTCATGAGCCGTGACCGGTCTCCAGTCATATGCTTGGAACAGCCTGAGTCCAGGTACCACAGAACGATTTGAACGATCTGCAGTTGAACACAGACAAGAATGGATAACTGGATATTTGGGATCCCCATGCAAGAATGGGTTCCATTTGGTTAGTAGCAACAGTTGGACCACCCACATCAGAAATATAAGCATTCATATCAGACAGTGAAGTAATGGAATCATTGTGAATAGATGCAATACTAGTGTCTGTATTAGCCCTATTTACAGTGTGACCACTTCTTAAGGGAATAGTTCTACCAGTAGGCATCCATTTTCTAGTGGGCATTATCTGATTAGTCTTATGACCAACAGGTATCCAATAAAAGCCTATTCTGCTGAATGTTCTTCCTGTGGGTTTCCATTGTTTTCTAACTCTCTTTCGCTTTTGCCTTTTAGCCTTTTTAGCATGAATTTTAGCATTAACAACATTAACTGGACAATTAACATCATTAGGCAAAACATTAACATCACATTCATGATTAGAAACAGAATTCAAGCAATCATCAGTACAAGGTTTGCAAATAGCATCAGAATTCGAATTAATCACAGTACGCCTATGGCTAATACTAGAATCAACACGATTCGTTTTATTCGATTCAAACTTAAGGTTCCTAGATTGTTCTTCTACTCTCTTCCAGTGCACATTCTTAGCTTGAGAGGTCCTATCATTCCTTGTATTGTCTTGAGACTTTGACCTGCTCCCTTTAATGTCACTGATTACTCCTGTAGAGGGAATGGGAACATTAGTTTGTTTTACTACTCTTTGCACCACCTGTTTAGATGTGCTGGGATCTGAACTACATACAGGTGCACTCAGGTTCACTTTCTTAACATTAGAGGTACTGAGATTAGTACTCCTAGAAGGCACATTTGAGTTCACTTTCCTAGTATTGACAGATCTAAAATCTGAACTACTCACTGGTGCACTACTCCTCACATTCAAACTATTGGGAATCGAGTGCATGTCATGTTTGGCCTTAGGCATTGAGCATGGAATCAAGGGGTTAACTCTCTCACCTAATGTCTTTGGGCATATAGTGATCAAACATTCTAAGATTTCTTGAGATCGTTTGGCATATAAGCATGCATGTCCAATTGCATTATCATGAGGTTTCTCTAGCTTATCCTCTTCAACAATCTCACGCAGGCATTCTAAGCAATCCTTAAGGGATGAGAAATATGTTTGAATGGCAAGTTTGTTGTTCCTTAGGTGAGGAGGGACATATGTCACAGATAAAGTAGATTTATTACCAGAGGGAACCTTAGATACAACATTCTCCGCATTGATCATTGGCATTTTCCCTTTTACCTGACTCTTCAGATTCTCAATTTCCTTTTGCAATGAAGTTATTTGTTCGTTGTTTTTGTTACGAGTGACTTTAATTGATTCAAACAACTCATTGAAATGACGTTTAACCTTTTCATTCTCTTCAAGGAAACTTTCGTTTTCCTTTTGTAAAGCATTTACTAGGTTTTGAAGATGAAACGTTTGAGAATTCTGAGAATCTAAAGAAGGAGGCATTTGGGAACCTGTCATATTGTTCGTTTGACCCTTTAATTGAGAGATTTGGACTTTCAACTTTCTGATCGTGTTACACTGAGCATGAATCTGTTCATCTCGTTTGTTTATTTGAAAAACTGCATCAAACTCTGGAACATCTGAAGATGTCTTGAAATTTGAAGTTTTGACATTTTCTTTGAGATGTTGATATTTTAGTTGTAGATTAAAATACTCAACTTCTAGTTTAGAAAAATGTTTAACCAAATTGTCATGATCATCCAGTTCAATTTTCTCATTAAGTTTAGAATTAGTTTTTTCAAGCTCAATGACACGATCATGGGAGACTTTCAGGGCCACAGATAGTTCATGAAATTTGGAAGCATTAATAGAGCAATTTGAAGCAGTAAAAAAGACATCTTGAGCAACACATTCAGTAATAAGATTCTCATTCAATGTATGCAGGTTCTTCCTCTCGATCTCATTATATTTTAATGCACGCTCATAATCACTAATTTCAACTATTATTGCATCAAATTCCTTTTCCATCCCCTTAATGTCTGTTTCTATCCCCTTTTTAAGACTCTCAAAGTGATCCTTTAAAAGTTTAAAGAAGGGCATGACCTCAGTTAAATAACATTCTTTCATTTGTTCAAAACCCCTTTCTCCTTCAGTAATGCCAGTGGGTGTGATCCTTTTCTTGCAAGTTTTCTCAAAATCAACAAATAGTTGAAAAATAACGTATTGGCTAATTAAGATATTGCTTTTAGTGGCAATTGTTCTAGGAACAAGATGCATTGGTGTGTTGGGAGGATACACAGTAGCTTTAGGCATTTTCCAAAGGCGAGGATTTGTTTCTACAATATTTTCGGCTTTCTGCTTATCTAAATCCATTTTCCAGAAGACTTGTTCGGGAGTCAACAAAGTCTGAGGCTTAAACTTGTTTAATGCAATCCAGTTTTCCTTCTTATAATCATGAGGAGTGATATTTATGTTCTTCTCTTTGCATTTGGGGTCATCTAGTTTTTTGTTCATCCTTTCCCTAGTGACTTCATCTGATTTCTTATCTTCCTCAGTGCACTCAACGCAACTAGGTTTCTGCCTAGGCTTAAGAATTTCATTACCATCATAAATCACCTTATGAGCATTTCTAGCCTTTTTGATTACCTCTGGATTTGGTTCCTCAACAAGGGGAATGCTATGCTTATCGCTTAAGACTCGATGTTTGGTGACCATGTGAGCAGTCTGAATGGTGTTTCCTTGTATGTACAACTTGTTTTCAAGTTTGTTTTTCAAAGTTTTCAGATTAGAAAAATCTCTCAAGAGCTTTGATTCTTTTGCATTAAATTCTTGCTTAAGCATTTTCACGTTTTCTTGAAGTTCTTGTTTTTGCTTAGCTGTTTTAGAAAGTTTTTCTTGCAAAGAATTTAATTCTTGTTTCAATACTTCTTCTCTAAAATTACTTTTTCTAATTACTGTACGTACTTGGTCATCCATTTCCTGCTCACGAGTGGTCAACTCAAATTTTGCACGTTGTTCATAAATGGCAACACGTTCCTTATAGGCATTTAGTTCAGAGATAATGGAATCATCAGGAGCACATGCAGTGAATTCATCAAAAACATAGTCATTGTTGACTGCAGAAGATGCATCACTAGGTACAACTTCACTTTCACTTTGTTTCTCGTATTGATCATATGGGACAATATTGATATTACCCGTATTTTCAATATTTGATTCAAAAGTTTCGGTTGGTTGTACTTTGTCATGCATCTGTTGCACATCAGCATCATCATATAGCTTTAATACCTCAGAGATGAGTTTGTCCTTTGATGGGCCAGCTTGTGGTGAAGAAGTGACCTTGGGAGACACCATGGGAGAGATGATAGCCATAAATATTGTGTGTGCAGTAGGTCCATCATCCACATCAGAGTCGTAAGCATCGCAGTCACCGACTTGAAAGGCATTTTGATGATTGTGACCTATCTCCTGAATGGGCTGCTCATCTACATCTGCATCATAGGTCTTGGCATTGCCTTCAGCAAGAAACAGCAGTTCCTCTTCATTCAAAGTAGCACCATTGTCCTGAGCTTGAGCCAGCAACATCTTATCTCTGAAGTATTCGGCATTTTGTGGACGCTTTGGAGATGTGCAGTTCCTTGCAAAGTGTCCCTCACCACCACAGTTAAAGCATTTGATTGGCTTAGCTTGACCTTGGTTACCATTTCTTCCTCGATTCTGGTTTCCAACATAACCTCTCCCAGCTCCACCTCTCCCCTGATCATACTGTCTTTCCTGAACTGGTTGCACCACGATCCTTCCATCTTTAACAGTGGCTTGATTATGTGGGTTAGATGCAGTTCGTAGGTTGTTGTTGGTTTGTGGGAGAGAGTTCATGTTTTGACTAATGAGTAGAGCTAGTTGATTAACGATGTTATCCACGCGTGCATCAGCATCAGCTTGTTTGAACTGAGGATCAGGGATGAGTTTGTGATTACCATTACCCAAGGGAATGACTTGTGATGCTTTGGTTGTGATTCCAATGTTTGAGTAGAAAGCTGTTGAGTCATTAGACGAACTTGTCTCACCCTGGTTGGTTTTGAACTGATTGAGAATCAACTTTTCAAACATAGCATGTCTCTCATTCTGAAGGAGGAAGGCATAGAGTTGCTCATAGTTTGTATGCTTCAATCCTTTAGTGAGTTTCACAGATGTGACAAACTTGTGCCATTCGGGATTCATGTTGTTCACAAACTTTGAGTTCAACTGAATGTTAGGCATAGTCATCTTGATGTTCCTCATGTCATTCACTAACTTATGAAATCTCACATAGTACTCATAGACACTCTCATCTGGTTTCATCTTGAAGTGCTCAAATTCATCATAGAGTTGGGATTCCCTGTCTTCCATAGTTAATTCTGAACCTGAGAGAAGCATCTTAACGTTATCCCAAACAGCCTTTGCATCAGTGTTATGATTGATCAGCTTGTAGATGTCTTTAGGAAGACCTTGAAGAACAATGTTTGAAGCCCTGATATCTGCATCGAATCTCTTTTTCTCCTCATTATCAAGCTCATTGTACGTCTTAGGTCTGTCCATTCCGTAGACAGGAGTACCATCTTCATTAGTATCAAGTATGTCTCTAGTCGTTTCAACTCGATATGGTCCTTCATCAATGGATTTGAGAATGTTTACACCATTTTCCTTTCCAAGACAATACAATCTGATTCGTTGAGCCCAAGAATCGTAGTCAGTTCTGTCAAGCATTGGTGGACGAGTATCTGAGCCAGCTGCTTGAACATCCTCGGCAACAGTGGAGATGACAGTGGGAACAGTGGGAATGTTGGTAGACATGTTAACAGATTATACGGGATTTTATGACTCTATGATTAAACCGGGAAATAGATTCTTTCACGGGATTTTACTAAATCAATAGAAAACCGTAAACAATCACTCAAGTTGCTAGATGATAACGTGCTAACTCGCTACCAAATAATGCACTAAGTCGCTAGAAATTAGTGCACTAAGTCGCTAACCCTTAACTCGCTACACGTCTAATTCGCTAGAATCCCAAGTCGCCAACAGAAGAGCAATTCGCTAAGTAGTAACTCGCTACAGACTAAGTCGCTAGCCAAATTTGTGCAGTAATTTGCTACACAAGTCGCTAGATATGCAAGTCGCTAAAGAGCAACTCGCTACAGACTAATTCGCTACCACAAGTCGCTAACCGTAGTGGAGATTCCACTACTTGTACTGTAACTCGCTAGCTCTAACTCGCTAGATTTTATAACTGTAAGTCGCTACCAAGAAAACAAGTCCGAGAGCTAATTCGCCAGGTTGAAAAACCAAATAACCTTCACTTTTCAATCCAAAAACAACCCAACCAAGATGATTCAAGCTTACCAAATGAAAACCTAAACACTTTTGATGATTCTAAACATAAAAGTACCAACAAAATTCAAACTTTAACACAAGAAATCAACCAAATGATGCAAAAACCACTAAACTTTTTCAAACTCAAAAACCACCTAAAAACCACTATAAATCCAAAGATGTGCAAGATATGATCTAACCATGGCTCTTGATACCATTTGTAAGATATAACTTTTCACATACACATCAAACCATAACACAAGGTGGCGAATAAGATGGAATTCTAGAGAGAGAAAGTTAGAGGTTTAGGGAACTTAGTGAGAGAAAGTGAAAAATATTATTATGAGCTCCAACTCTCTACCTTGGAAGGTAGAGAGTATTTATAGTCTTACATAACTCGCCACACTTTGGGCTGTGGATCAGGCATACAGTGGGTAAAGACCCGTCCGTCCTCCACGGTGTTACTTAACTAAATTACTACTTAACTTAAAGGAACTACGACTACGAGCTTTCTAACGATTACATATACTTGAGGTGACCGACTCTTTAATACTGGGAATTTCTAATTCCTAACAAAGCTAATCTCTATTACTCTAATAACAGTTAATCCAAACACTGGTTTAAAAAATGATAATAGATCTAAATGACAGATTAAGTCTAAATGATACTAAACAAACATAACACTCAGATCAATAACCACAAATTATTACTAAATTCAAATGCAAAACACAGATTCAGAAGGTAACATGTAGAACAGATTTGAGCACTTACAAAATATCCTAGCCACTATGGCTTGTATCAATGGAACAGTAACTCTAACCTACTAGAACCCCTAACCTAATGTAATTCCAGCTTAATTCAACCCAATTCCAGTAGCATCATCACCCCAATCCATATCTGAATCAATCATGAGCACTTGTTGACTTTAGTTGACCAAAATTCAAAAGTGATAGAACCATAAATGTGACTTTGTGAAAAGCTATAACAAGCTCAAACAAGCTTATTTGAACCTGGAAAGAGATTATTTGAAGCTTGTATATAGAAACTAGAAATTGAGAATTTCAACAGAAGCTTGAAAATTTGGAACTTAAGCAAACTTTGAAATTGAAGTTCAAGATAGATTACATAGATAAAAGTACTTGAGGTAAACACTTAGAAACAAATTATTACAACATTTGGATTAAACTAAGATAGTTATAATAAAAACGACATTGAAGAAAAATTAAAAACTAGCTACCCTTGTTTCTGGCTTTCTTCTTCCTTTTTATAGCTCTGAAATGGTTACCACGTGTCCTCAGATCAATTCCCACCTTTCTTGAGAGCCAATGGGAGACTAATGAGTGTTTTGGCCAAATTTCCATTTTGGCGGGAAGGCCTAATTTTGACTTTGTTGACCTTCTGAGCTAGCACTAGGGGGGGTGGACTTGTAGGGTTGATGATGAGGGAGTGGAAAACAGGTGAAATGGTGAGAGGTGAGGTGATGAAGTTGCAGGCAACTTGTGTGGGGAAGAGGAATAGGATAAGCCAGTGGATGGTGGGAAGTCTGTTATTTGACTTGGTTTGACTGGTTTTGACCAACCAGTCCAAAAAGAAGAGGGTCAAGGGGTTAAAATGGCAGGGGGGGTCACAATAGGTTTTGACAAGGCAAAAAGGTGTTTAAAGGTTTATTATCCAAGTACCTAATGTGTAATTTCTGGAAATTGAAGGACCAATCCTGCCAATTTCTCAAAAACTGTCACAAGGACTAAAACTGACAACCTTCAAAAGTACAAGGACTTGTTTTGACATTTTCAAAATTCCAGGGACCAAACTTGACAATTTCAAAAGTTCAGGGACCTTTCTTGCCATTTAACAAAAGATTTATTCAAGGACCATTTTTGACAAATTAGAATATTTCAGGGACCTTGAATAACATTTCTCTTTATTTAGATTTACCAGGGACTGTTTTTGACAACTTTTGAAACTTGGGGGACTAAAACTGCCAATTATGTAAATTTGATACGTTTTTCACCAGATTTTGATATTTTTGCATTTAAAACACATAAAACACTTATTTGTGATATTTTTATCATTTTGATGCATTTCTGAGTGTTTTCAGATGTTTTTGCAGTTTAAATGGTACAAAAATGATGAGTATTTAGACACTCATCAAGGTCCAAAAGAATTTGTCTTCTCCCATTCTCTTTAAGCTGCTTCCTCCGTTACATTTATCGTCATAAGGGTTGCATGATGCCTAGAAAACTTCCCCAGGAGATTTTATCCTTTCAAACCAGTGACTTCGGATTTCATTGTTGTCAGTTTTGCTTAAATGATCTTCCATGCAGTAGACGTCATTATTAGCCACTTCCTTTTTCTGATTATGATCCTCGTAGTCAATCTTAAGCTTTTTAAGAAGATCCGGGTTAATCTTAGCATTCCCGAATTGTATTGCGTACCAATCATCAATTGTCAAATCCCCGAACTTGATATTATGTCTTTCAAGCTTGTGAGGGCATGTCCATTCTTCTTCTTTAACACTATCCCCACCGTTGCAATACTCACGGAAGGGGTCGCACGTAGGCCATGCTCATGTGGATTCATCGTCGATTATGATTATCGGAGTACACCAGTGAGTGATAGGTGGCTCCTCTTCATCATTGAAGGAGAGTTTTTCTAGTCTTTCATCATCAGTATATGCAGGCCACATGAATTTGTTATTCTTGACCCTATCCTTATCGCTACCTCCATCGCAAATTTCATTTCTCGGGTCACACGAGGCCCATAGATCATACCAATCCCCCTTAGCTACGGGTATCTTTTTGCACCAGTGATATTTCCTCTTAGATGGGGACAGAGGGCATAAGTTAATATCGTGGGACCATTCGTTAATCTCCGGTGTTCTTGTTCCGTCCACTTCGAGGAATTCGTCCGCCCACGTATCCTAATTACGCCTTACCTCAGATTTTTGGTTACGGCCTAACTTGCTAGAATTGTCCTTATCAACATTCTTCATAAACCCTTTATCGCTGTCAAAAACATAGTTACGCCATAACTCTTCACACAGGTTATGGCGTAACTCAGATCTGTCGACGCGATTTTTACCAGAATCCGTATCTTTGGCCTGTATCTTTGAGTCATTATCAGCAAAAATCACTTTACATTCCATTGTGGGTTTTGATCCTTCAGGTTGATTTTTATTCATTCTCATTTTCTCACTAAGATTTTCCACCATAGATTCAAGGTTTTTTAGGGTTGTGTCGTGATTGGAAAGGCTTCTGTCAGTGTTTTCCTGGAATTCTTTTAACCACTCATCTTGCTCCTTTTGTATTTGGGCTGAACTTTCCAGGAATTTGTTAATTGTTTCTTCAAGATTGGGCTTTCTTTCTCCACAAGGCCCACGGTTGTAATTTCCGCGGTACCCGTTACTATTTCGATTATCTCCGTAAAACGATCGATTTTCTCGATATTGGCTTCTTCAATTATATTTTCTTCGTCAACGTGAGGACAATCCTTCATGAGATGTCCTCCCCCACAGCTTTCACAACCCACTTAGATGGCATGAACGGTTTCTCTGACTTTCAGCATATCTCGACTTAGATTTTCAGTTTTACTAGCAATTGCTGCAATTCCGTCAAAACTTCCGCTTTGGTTTCTTTTGCTTCCTCCGTCGTGCCATTTTTGAGAATGATCAGCCATTTTTTGAATGGCTTCAATTGCTAGAGTAGGAATCATGTTCGGAATAGGTCCTTGATAGTCCAGCATCTGTCTCGTAGCCACGTTGATTCCTTTGTAGAAGATGTTGACCTTTTGCTGGTTGTTCAGATTATGTGTAGGACATTTGTAAAGGAGATCGTTGTATCTCTCCCATGCCTGATAGAACGTTTCATCGTCTTCTTGTTTGAAGTTATGGATTTCCAAAAGCTGTTTAGAAATCTTCGACGGCGGACAATACCTTTGGATGAAGTGCTTTTTGAGTAGAACTTTTTCTCCATACGGTAAACGCATAATCTTCTCATCACAAACGATGTGTGCACCGTTCTTCGATAACCAATCCATTCTGATAATGACGTCAAAACTTCCTAAGGTAACCCACAATAGGTCTAGGAAACTTAAGGTACAACCTCGAACTACGGTGTCTATCTTCTCTCTATTCCCATTAGCTAATTCCACGTCGTAACTAAACCCTAGAGGTGTTTGGGAGATTCCTAGTAATGGCATAAAATTGGTGGATACGAAACTCATATCCACACCAGTATCAAATAGAATGGAAGCATAGCGATTATTGAGAAGGAACGTACCCGTAACTACGTTAGGGTCCTCGCCAGCTTCCTTCCCAATAGCGTAAACACGCGCTGTTCCCATGTCTCTCTGCTGATTCCTAGCACCATGGTTTCCCTGGTTTTCCACAACCTCATGCTTCACGGGGTTTAAGCCATTACCTCCTACACCTCGGTTAGCAAATCCTCCTACATTACTGGGATTTCCTCTCATCCACGACTCTCGGCACTCATTCTTAAAGTGTCCCTTCTTTCCACATCCAAAACAGGTGACAGTGGCCTTCCAGTCCGCTCCTTGTGCAGTTTGTGCTGCAGCAAGTGGTCGGGACCTACAGTCTTTGGCCAAGTGTCCTACCTTAGAGCACTTCCTACACACATTCGGGCACAGTCCATGGTGGTGTCGGTTACAACGACCACACACAAGCTTACTACCTTCATAATCTTTCCTACCTCCATTTCCTATGGCGAACACTCTGGTTGTCTTGTTGGGAACTATATTTAAAGACCAAATACATGAAAGATGAAGGACTATTGAAGACAAAGAAAGACAAGGGACCTACTTGGCAAAGAAGTATTTATTATTTAGTCCCTTGTAGTCATTTGTAACCCTAGTATCTCTATTATATAAAGAGATATAGGGAATTAGGTTTATGTGTGTCAAACAATGTAAACATCTGACAAAGGTGTGTGTGTGTGTCTAGGGCATAGGTCTTGTAAACGCCTAGACTTAGTGTTATTCAACTAGTTGTTTAGCCCCAAGGATCATTGATCCCTGTTATGTAACCGTCTTAGAGTTGATCGTCTAGGATTGGGGTTGTAGATGTGTTTTGTAGAACACATGATGATGACGAAGAAACCTTAATAATAACAATGATAGTTTGATTATTCCGCTATGCATATATATTGTTCATTGTTATTTGTGCTTTATTGATAATCCTAGATAAGGTCTAAACAACCTAGAGCATCGATTCTAACATGTGGTATCAGAGCGGGTGGCTCTTGATATCTAGGATCTATAAGGTTTCTCGAAGAAAATGGCGAAAAGATGAAGAAATTCGAATCTGAAAATTTTCGTATATGTTTCTGCAGCACTGTTTTGTAACGATCATAACTTTTTCGTTAACCGTTGGATCGTAACGAAATTTTTGTTGAACGTTCTCTATATGACCATCTAACTTTTCATTGGAGGGATCGTTGATCTGAGATTCCGACAGAAAGTTATGGGGGCTAGAAAACTGCTGCAGACACACTTTAGTAATTCGAATTTTTAGGGTTCTTTGTGCATTAAAATTCTTTTTCATGGTTAAAAGAGCTATATTAAAATTCTTAATTCTTTTGATGCTCTATAATTCTTGGAAGGAAGCTGCTTTGAAGAAGATTTGATGTTTGGAGTTTGTACTTCACACCCTAATTTGATTTGTTCTTTCCTGTGTGATCACGTATACTTCATAATGTATATTTTTCTTGTGATCATTGGTGGTTTGTGTGTCGAAGGTGAAGTGCTATATGGAATATTATTAGCATGAGATGTTCCAGATTCAGAAGTACAACCCACGTATGGGCTTCTTTGCTGGACACAATTAGGGTTTATGCAAAAAAAAATTGAATGGTTGCTGCTGTCTCACACTTTTTGCTGTAGCATATTGAAAACCCTAATTTGGTGATTAGAAGTGTCGTGATCTAATTGGAAATTCAGAGTGTTCCGTTACCACTGCTTGTTGAGCGTTTCCACTGCCTTTCATATGGTTTCCACTGCTAGCACGAAGAAGAGATTACCACTGCTCGTCCTTTGCTTTCCACTGATGT
This sequence comes from Chrysanthemum seticuspe, assembly GCA_019973895.1. NCBI lineage: Eukaryota > Viridiplantae > Streptophyta > Magnoliopsida > Asterales > Asteraceae > Chrysanthemum > Chrysanthemum seticuspe. The sequence goes on along the minus strand of BPTQ01000003.1, from coordinate 209,479,050 downwards.
ACGGTCAGTTACCACTACTACGTTACTTGGTTACCACTGCTAGGCTACTCGTTACCACTGCTACTCGACCATTGTTAATGATTTGGTTTCCACGGCAAGTTGTTCGAACCACTGCTATTATGTTTGGTACCACTGCTAGTGTTACCTCGTACTGATGTGATGGGTAATATTATTATCATGAGCAGCGTATATATCCCATGATATCTATACTTTGATTGGTTAATGTTTTAAGTGGGTCGCTGGTGATTTATTTATCCACTGTGTTCGTATAGTTTTGGTTTTGACAGGAAGTCGAGCATGGTAATTGTTATAGATTTTTTTGGGACACACACATGGGATTTGGTTCACACAAACAAGAAGAAAGATTGGAATTTGTTCTTAAATATTTTAAAAAGCTCGTTTTTGGATTTATTGAAGAATTGATTACGAAGAAGGTTATTTATCACTTATTTGAAGGTGAAGTTGATTTCTTAGATGCGTGTTCTTATTTTTGTGCATTCTTATTGTGACAAAGAATTGACAAAACACTTGAAGGAGTTACGTTATTGTGCTCAGTGATTATTGTCAAGATATTGCGGTCTCCCTATACATGAGTATACGTTCGGAGTCATGTGGTTTGTACAAGACATAAGACATACGTTTGGGTTATTCTACTTATTCAACAAGTTTGTTATATTTGGTTTTCTTCACATGTGATCATTACAAGGAGCTTACAGATTTGAAGAATCAAGAAAATGGTTAACATATGGGTTTCAGGGGAAGCTTAATGTTAAAATGTTTAACCATTTCCATGCATCATTCGAGGTGAAGGTTTTTACAACTGCTAGTTGTCATTACTACTGCTGATTTTGATTTCTACTTTTTCAAGTTCATTTTTAGATGTGGAAAACTTAATGGTGGGTAATTTGAAACATTGGAAGGATAGATTGGACGTATGATATTGATTCGTAGTTGTGAAGATCAAGGTTGCTCACTTATGACCCCTAATTGAAGATGACAAAAAGGGGAAGAATATTTACATAGAAGATTGCAACTTGAAGATTCTTGGTGATTGCATGTTTAAGGGGAAGTTTGTTTATCTTTCATGACATACTTGTTCATGCTTATTTGGTTTTGTCATTATCAACTAGCGGAAGATTGTTGGGAACTATATTTAAATTTGATAAGACAAAATACATGAAAGATGAAGGACTATTGAAGACAAAGAAAGACAAGGGACCTACTTGGCAAAGAAGTATTTATTATTTAGTCCCTTGTAGTCATTTGTAACCCTAGTATATCTATTATATAAAGACATATAGGGAATTAGGTTTATGTGTGTCAAACATGGTAAACATCTGACAAAGGTGTGTGTGTGTCTCTAGGGTGTAGGTCTTGTAAACGCCTAGACTTAGTGTTAGTCGACTAGTTTTTTAGCCCCAAGGATCATTGATCCCTGTTGTGTAACCGTCTTAGAGTTGATCGTCTAGGATTGGGGCTGTAGATGTGTTTTGTAGAACACATGATGATGACGAAGAAACCTTAATAATAACAATGATAGTTTGATTATTCCGCTGTGCATATATATTGTTCATTGTTATTTGTGCTTTATTGATAATCCTAGATAAGGTCTAAACAACCTAGAGCATCGATTCTAACATGTCTCATGCCGTTTGTTGCCATTCCCTTTTATAGCTTCATTCTTCTTCCTCTTATCACTCCTATCATTCTTACTCTTGTCTCCTAATTCTAGCACACAAGAGTGCATCAAACTCTGAGCTACAGCAATTGCCTCTTGAAAATTAACTGGATTTGCAGCGATGACATCATTTCAAGTAGCCAAAGGCAATCCATCAGTATACCTTTCAATCTTAAGTTCTTCGGTGCGAACCATTTCAGGGCAAAGCAACGATAACTCTTGGAAACGACGAGTATAAGTCGCCATTTCAGTACCCTTAACCTTATGGTTCCAGAACTAACTCTCTAACTTCTTAACTTTATTCCTAGGACAGTAAGTCTTAATTAGGAGAGTCTTAAACTGAGTCCAAGTCATACTATAAGGTACATCAATTCCTACTGATCTGTGATAGTTGTTCCACCAGGTCAACGCCTCGTCCTTCAAGGTGAATGTTGCATACTTAACCTTACAATCCTCATCACAGTTACTCACAGCAAACACATATTTAGTTTTCTCCAACCATCTAGTTAGGTAAACTACTCCCTCAGTTCCTCAACACTCAATGGGACCACAGAATCGGAACTCTTTGTAGGTACAACCTCGAGTTCGATTGATAATGTTTTAAAATGTACCTTTTTGAGGGGTCGTTTAAGCCCTTATTTGATCACTTTTGTATCTGTTATTACTTAATATCGTTCTTTTTCACTTTTTAGGTCTCTTGAAGGCAAATTGCTGGAATGGCATTTATTTGGACGAAAAGGCGCGGATATACGAAGAAAATGGCCAAAGTCAAAAATCAAAACGCTCAAGCTGCTGAAAACACAAGGTGACGGTGTCACTACTTAACTACGACGCCGTCGGAGGATTTTGTGACGGGACAGAAGCCAAAACTCTTATTTTCAAGTGACGACGTCAAGTTATAAAGGAGTAGGCCGTCGCAACTCAGACGGCCTAGATTTGATCCAAACGGCGTTAGAAGCTGAAGAGGACGGCGTCACAAGCACAAGGTGACGCCGTGACAAGTCTAACGTGGCCAAGACGAAACCCTAATGACGGCGATCCGACGGCGTCACAAAACATAAGGTGACGCCGTCGCATGTGTAATCTTATATATAGAATCCGAATTTTTTAGTATTTGTGTGTAGTCTTTTGGAGTAAAAACCTAAACCGAACCAAGGCTGTCTTGTACAATATAAGTGCTTTACTTCATTAATACAATTATGTCTTTGATTATTTGTGTGTATGCTTGCATGTTCTCCATGTCCACGGCTAATTTACTTGTGTGTTTGCTTAGGGAATATGAAACTTAATTATTGAATATTGATTGGTTGTCTCTTATCTTAGTTGTTAATGATCTAGTAATGTGATAGATCATTCGTTGTGTACTTAATGCTTGATTAATCTTTGTGAACCTTAGGTTATAGCACCTTGAGCGGTTGTAAGCTAAACTATCCAAAGAGGCCTTAGAGTTAGAGTTTATGATCCCTAGTGGTATTTTGTAGACGAGACCCTTTGGTAACTTCAAAGAGTTAGGGATAAAAGCATACCCTACAACTTTAGACACACAACGCAATTAAGAATAAGGACGTGACAATTCAACCACCAATAGGAGATAATTAAGGAGTAGCAATACCAACCCCCAAATCCAAACCCCGAGATTCGTACTTTTCCATTTCCTAAAAAAACATAAAAAAGATAAAAAAAAATAACCTTCCTCAACCCCAACCTTAGTGTAGTAACTTCTCACTAGCATTCCTATTCCCCTAAAGAACGATATCAATACCCGTGGCTTACCCTAATACTACACTACAACGATTAGGTTCACTGCCTAGGGTGTTATAAAACTTGCTCGAAGAAAAGGAAGTTCCTTTGACCCCGAACGACGCGTGTAGCGTTATCAAGTTTTTGGCGCCGCTGCCGGGGAATAGAATAGCTAGTTAGTAGTCCACCTCGTTTAGGTTTCTTTGCTTGATTCCTATCAAGAAAATTTTTCTTATTTTTAGCCTTCTCGTAGTCTATCCCCCTTCTTCGTGACTTTTGTTCGTAACACCATCACTTTTCATCATGGAAGGTGACAAACCACCAAACAACACTTCACCACCAAACAAATACCCACTGCTTGACCCAGCCTCTGCCAACCAACTTCGAGCTCGTATTATTAGTGAAATTGGAGAGCTTAGGAAACTAAATAGGATGATTGAAAATACGCTTGAGGAAGCCCTTAAGGAATCTGATCGCCCTTTAAATAGTGATTCGACCTCAAGTGATTCGGATGATGATCTAGAAGAGGGAGATTATAAGGTGTTAGAAATCATGGAGGGTAGTAAGGAGGAGGAAGAACTTAGGGAGTGTTTCGATTCATACCCTAAAGGGAAGGAAACCGCGTATCACTATAACGTGGTTAACTTTCCAAGACCACCTTTTGAGCCTCGCATAAGAAAGGGAAACCCTAAAAACATCAAAATACCGTGTATGATTGGATACTTATATGGGGATCACACCTGCATTGACTATAAGGCACCCATGAATATAATGTCTAGGCTCTATTACAATTGGATCATGAGCAAAAAGTTAGAACCCATGAGGGACCCCTTTCGCCCTAGGAAAGCAAGTAACTATGTGGGGAGGGTTAAGGGATTGCATGTCTTCGTCGGTAGCTTCACATATAGGTGTGATTTCATGATTTTGGAAAATGTTAAGGGCATCATTGATGGGTTTTTAGGAGATGTGATACTTGGGAAACCATTTATAGAGGAGTCTACGATGGTTTATGATCGAGAGAAAGGAATAGTCGAGTTCTCAAATGAAGCCGAAAGTGTTAAATATATAATGCCCCACAAAAATAAGAAGTTTGAGGGCATGGATAATTTAGATGTAGATAACATTCCGGCATTCGAAGTAGACTGGAAGAACAAAGTTTACTACACTGCTTGTCTTGAACTAGGCCCTGAATATATTCGTGATGAGAGAAGAGTTAAGGAGATCAAATGGGCTTCTAAGATTAGGACAACGTGAGGGCACGACTACGAGTCTAGCTACAAGACTCTTAAATAAAGAAAAGTGCTTCGTGGGAGGCAACCCATGCTTAATTGTTTGCTTGTTAGTGTCATATATCTTTTATTAATTATTTATTCTCATGTTTAAATTTGTAAGAATGCTTTATTTTGTTTTTATCCTCGTCTTAATTGCATATAAAGGTATTTTACATAAAGGATAAGTGTAGGGAGGATTACACACGTTTTCAAAAGAAATGTAAACATGAGAATAACAATTCATTAAAAGATATATTTGTGTGTTTGTTCGAGTCAAATGCTTGTATCGAGTCATAATGGATGTTTTGCAGGAATTTTTCCAGATTCTAAAGATATAAATTTTCCAGAATTTTTTCCAGAAAAACAACAGATTACTTTTTTTTTCTCGTTTTCTGAGCTACTTATAAATTCTTGGAATTTTCCAGGTCTTAATTTTCTAGAAATTCTATAAACATCCATTCCACAAGCATTATATCCTAGTTTAGTAGAGTCTTATATATATTATTACCGCCGATTTTACGCGAAGGTTTCGTTTGTTTTCTTCAAATGTGCAGGTTTTATTTATCAAGAAGAAGAAACAAAAGATTGGAAGGAGCTTTTCACGCGCACATTTTTCTTGGAAAGGATTTAACCACTACTTTACACGGATCCTACCGAGCTAATCAGGGGAGTATTAGTTTCTTTCATTTTTAATTACCTTCCATTATCATAACTTTGATACTTTCGGGGAACATTGGGGACAATGTTCAGTTTAAGTGTAGGGAGGGAAAATAAAACGGGAACTTTGAAACTATGCTTATCCTTGATTATTTGCTTTGTCCAATTCTATTTGTGTAATAAACCATGATAAAATGTCGGTTAGGGTAATTTTGGCACTAAATTTAATATTTTTCATGATATATAGGAGTGGGCCATTAGTCTTAACAAAAGCGTCTCACGGATAGGAAGTTGCATGACTAACACAAAAACCCTTTACCACCTAAATTCCACCCAAAATGTGAGGATCGCCCTTAGATTAGTATGAATTAAAGCATTCATCTTTAATGCTTAGAGTGTGAACCGGTAGTATATTAGATTCTAGAACTTGTTTTGTGATGCATCCCGAGATCGCTAGTAAGACTACACTTGTGTAGTTAGGAATAACTAAATGATAAGAGGCATTAGGATAACCCTTGTTTGATACCCGTAATATAATTACTTCTTCCACATCGGTTGAGTAATTCACCCACACCCTTTGCGTTGTACTCATCTTTAGTACACGATACCTCTAGTAAACCCCTCAGAGCCTATCCTTTTCGCGGTTCTCGTGATGTTTCGGTTTTTCCGGAATATCAATGAAGAGCATTGTTTACACCCCACCCCCAAATATACACCCAAATCGCCTTAGCCTACCCTGTATGCACTCACTTTTAGTGCATTATTGTTATCACCCTAAACCCTTAGTTCAATTATCTAGTTGCTTGTATGAGTTGCTAAGTTGAGTCATATCCTTTGTACACAATTTGGGACGATTGGGACTCATGAGAAAAAGTTAAAGTTTATAAAATGATTGAAAGGGAACGTTAATTTCCCTAATTTGCGTAATAACATACCCCAAGTTTTTTGATCTTTTCAATTCGGGTCAAATTAGTGTTAGAGTAATAAAAACTCAAGTGTAGGGATGTGCCTATAAATCCCTATCATTTTGATGTTACCGTAGAGGATGGTAGAGTAAAAGTGTATGAGAAAAGAAAAAAAATCGAAAAAAAATAGAAAAAGAGAAAAGAAAAAAAATAGAGTGAAAAAAAAAAAAAAAAAAAAAAAAAAAAAAAAAAAAAAAAAAAAAACCAAACAAACATACGGGCTACCATCCTACATCTATCCTTTAAATTTATGTTTGTTTGTTTCAATTATCTAGAGTTTAGAGTGTCGAGTCTTGGATTAGCAACGCCATTCTTCATATGCTTGTAACATAAGAGATTTTTAACTTGCCACCACTAAATAGCCTATCCCACCAAACCCTTTGTTTCTCTACCGTAAGCCTAACATTACAACCCTTTAAAGACCTCTTTGATAGCCTTTCCTAGGTGCTTACGCCAAAGCGATGGAGGTTTGATCTATTCTCAAGCCTATGGTAATCTATGTACTAGGACCGGTTAATAAGTGTTTAAACTTCCATTTCCAACTTGTTATATTTCATATACACCCGAGAGAGATGTGAGTATCCAAACACCCCATGTGAGGTGCTAGTTTGTAATTTCCGTGCTTAATGACTTTTGTGGGGCTTATATGTGTTGTGGACTGTTTTAAACCAATGCTTCATTACCCTTAACTTATAAATTAATTGGCTAAAAGCACATTTGCTTGAGGATAAGCAAATACCAAGTGTAGGGATATTTGATAAGGTTTTAAAATATACCTTTTTGAGGGGTCGTTTAAGCCCTTATTTGATCACTTTTGTATCCGTTATTACTTAATATCATTCCTTTTCACTTTTTAGGTCTCTTGACGGCAAATTGCTGGAATGGCACTTATTTGGACGAAAAGGCGCGGATATACGAAGAAAATGGCCAAAGTCAAAAATCGAGACGCTCAAGCTGCTGAAAACACAAGGTGACGGCGTCACTGCTTAACTGCGACGTTGTCAGAGTATTTTGTGACGGGACAGAAGCCAAAACTCTTATTTTCAAGTGACGACGTCAAGTTATAAAGGAGTAGGCCGTCGTAACTAAGACGACCTAGATTGGATCCAGACGGCGTCAGAAGCTGAAGAGGACGGCGTCACAAGCACAAGGTGATGCCGTCGCAAGTCTAACGTGCCCAAGATGAAACCCTAATGACGGCAATCCGACGGCGTCACAAAACATAAGGTGACGCCGTCCCATGTGTAATCTTATATATAGAATCCAAATTTTTCAGTATTTGTGTGTAGTCTTTTGGAGTAAAAACCTAAACCAAACCAAGGCTGTCTTGTACAGTATTTTAGGGTTCCAAACCCTATCTTACATCAGGATAAGTGCTTTACTTCATTAATACAATTATGTCTTTGATTATTTGTGTGTATGCTTGCATGTTCTCCATGTCCGGCTAATTTACTTGTGTGTTTGCTTAGGGAATATGAAACTTAATTATTGAATATTGATTGGTTGTCTCTAATCTTAGTTGTTAATGATCTAGTAATGCGATAGATCATTCGTTGTGTACTTAATGCTTGATTAATCTTTGTGAACTTTAGGTTATAGCACCTTGAGCGGTTATAAGCTAAACTATCCAAAGAGGCCTTAGAGTTAGAGTTTATGATCCCTAGTGGTATTTTGTAGACGAGACCCTTTGGTAACTTCAAAGAGTTAGGGATAAACGCATACCCTACAACTTTAGACACACAACGCAATTAAGAATAAGGACGTGACAATTCAACCACCAATAGGAGATAATTAAGGAGTAGTAAAACCTAAGTAAACACATCTTTAAACTATCATACGAGCACATAATAATTAGACATAGACTACATACACCTTAGGTTAGATAATTAGATAAGTAGAGTAATCGGTAGCAATACCAACCCCCAAATCCAAACCTCGAGATTCGTACTTTTCCATTTCCTAAAAAAACATAAAAAAGATAAAAAAAAATAATCTTCCTCAACCCCAACCTTAGCGTAGTAACTTCTCACTAGCATTCCTATTCCCCTAGAGAACGATATCAATACCCGTGGCTTACCCTAATACTACACTACAACGATTAGGTTCACTTCCTAGGGTATAAAACTTGCTGGAAGAAAAGGAAGTTCCTTTGACCCCAAACGACGCGTGTAGCGTTATCATCGATTCAGCATTGGGGTTCCACTAGAGGTGTTAGAAAGATTAGCCTCAGCTAGAAGTTTAGCGACACGCTGCGACATTAGCTGGTCAATGTGGGCTGGGTTCACAAGTGGAGGGTTTTGTGGAACAAGACCATTCTCAGCATGGTCGTTCACATTCGGGTTTTCTACAGCTGGGTTATCAGTGTTCGGGTTCTCAACATGTGGTGTGGTCGGGGCCGGACGACGACCTCGACGACCAGGGGCAACAACAGCAGCAGGAGCTGCTCGGTTGTTCCTAAGCAAGTTTCGTCTTGTTGCCACCATTCTAGGGGCAAGAAGAACGGTTTCATAAGTTCACAATTCACGTTCTAAAATAGAGTTGGGTTCCAAGGGTCACCCAATAACGCCTGAGTACATAATCAAGGCTAACAAGGATAACGCTATACCAAAGCGAAACAATCAGATATTCCATCATAACTAAAGGATGCATGTTCTCATAACCATAACTCATAGGTTTCGAAAGTGGAAATACATGGAAGGATTCAAAAAAAACAAAAACGATCCTAATAACGATACTAGTAAACAACTAGGATAATCCTACATCTCGAACCAAGTACTACTTAGTTTCAAGATGGTACAAAACCATAAATCTAATACTATCTAGCCACAACTACGAATACCACTCACTGACCTCCTAACATCGTCAACCTCTCGCCACAATGAGGCTAACTCAACACGTCGAGCGTCGTGATCACTCTTAAGCTCTGCGACCTCTCTCTCCAACTCACCAATCCTACGCCATATCGCTCTATCAGCATCACGAGATGTTGCGAACCCTCTCAGCAGGTCCCCAACCTGCTACTGGATTTCTGACATACCCTCACGCAAAACCCTAGTCCTCCTGACTATAGTACCCATATCAACTCTCAAATCCTCAATACTAGCCCTAGATACTCCAACCAATCGATCTGTCAACTAACTAAGCCTAGTACCCTGCGATGTAATCCTCTCCCACATCAGACCCGTCTCACCATACTCGTCGGGCTCAGAAACAATCTTCGATGGTATCTCCAATCCTAACAGGCTACCTATATAAGGTGAGTAAGGTGGTGAGTCAATGTCTAAAGGTTGTCCAGGGGACTCAGGCTCAGGCAAAGGAGAACATGGTCCTGAAGAATATACAGGACTCTGCAATGGAGGAGTACCCCCTTCTGGGATATCCTCATCATCCTCCTCCTGAGGATCCTAATCCTCATCAACATACTGCTCCTCAATGTCTTGTTCCTCCTCAAACTCATGCTCCTCCTCACCCTCATCCATAGGGGGAGAGTCCATGAGTCGGAGTCTCTATGCAGGTAAATCCTGAGGTGGTACACTAGGAGATCTAGGCCTCCTAAGACATGGTGATGCTGCTAAATGGATAGGTGATGATGGTGGTCTCACGGACATGCGGGCAGTGCTATAAGCAAGCCTAGGAGTCTGTGCTCTCACTAAAACCTGATGTAAAGTGAGATGCCTAGACGAGCTAGGCTAATCTGATGATGATGAACTAGTGTGATGGGCAATCTCATAAGGATCACCCTGCGCAACCATCATGAGAGTCAATGCTGGCGAACTAGCAACAGGAAGGACCTCCTCAGACACATCAAAAGCTAGTGAAGGCATAGTCTGTGACAACGGCATAGGGTAGGTGTAAGTGTTCGAAACAACTAGTTTTAATAAGCGCATCAACTTAACCAAAACACCATAACATAATGAAAGCTTTAAAAAGTAGAGGTACCGCATTACTCAAAACATGCCTTTAATAAAACACATAAGTTCCGTTCCATCACATAATCCCATATCAAATCAATCGAGTTCAAAATTCCAAAATCACAATATATCGTTTACTCGAATCAAATTCCGTAATATCTCGATAATCACATCTCATTTTCCAAAACCGATAATCATATCTCATTTCCAAAATCAATAATCGTATCTCGTTCCCAAAATCAATAATGATATCTCCCAATAATAACGTCTCCATAATCAGTTCACAATATCCCTTAACATATCATCTCATAATTCAATTCGCAGTTCATACCATAATCAAATAAGAAGCTTCGGCTTGGCAAGCGGGCGTGCGTCGGTCGAGGATCAATTTTCTCAAAAAGTAGTTATAGTTTAGGGTTTATAAAATACCTAATTCTCTATAACCTTGAGCTCTGATACCAATCTGTAACACCCCCAAATCTCGGTACAGCGGAAGACTTAATCAAGTTTTCGGGGCGTTACTATTGGATTGGTATCGCACACAAGTATAGTAAAAGATAGTCATTTAACATTCAAAACCAATCCCAAATTTAAGTATTCAAAACATTTAATCCATAAGTATAATTATTAGGCCCAAAACATGGTTTAATCAAATAGGCCATAGTTTATCAGAGTCAGAAATGATCCTTGAACCCCGCCTTCTTGCCAAGCTTCCACCGATCAAGTAATCCAAACATCTCTCAAATACCTGAGAAATCATACTAAAACGTCAGCTTACGCTGGTGAGTTCATAGGTTTAAGTTCAACAAAATCATAGTGGACCTGTAAGAGTTGATTTGCTATGAAAAACCTAAGATAGATAAATACCGTTTCACACCGATCCTACCCGGATCACCAATCATAACACATGTCCCGCATCCAGAGACAACTCGGGCCCAGCGACTCTAGTCCAGCATTGTCGTGGAAAAATCTAGAACAATTGCCAACCCCAGACTAGGTCGAGGTAGAAGTCTATTCTTAGTTAGGCACGGTTAAACCTAGACTAAGGCAACGACTACCGCACATCTATCTAAACAGTCAAGCATATAAGCAAATCCAAATAGTTTTAACGGTCCAAAAACAACAGCATGATTCTCACCCCAAAATAGTTCAAAACGTAGTTAAAACTAATATAAAAGTGGGACTATGAAACTCACCTCAAGCAATCGACGCACAATTAAACACTAGTAGAAGATAACGGTATCACAGCACATCAACTATCGACTCGGCACAACCTATTAATGTAGACCAACTTTAATATATATATTCCTCAAATCAACCTTATCTACCCCAATATGTTCCTTTTCTTTATTTCCAAAAACGTCTCGTTTCACCATTTAATCCTAGTGTTTGGTATTCCTCATGTGGGTGTATCGACTCAATATGATGCCATGAATTCACTCAAACAACCAATATATAACTCAATGCGACACAATGAGACCTCTAAAAGATAAGCTCCATAGTTCAATAAGTTTCGGAATAAATAGTAGACCTTATCGAATTCGTCAACTCGATAAACTCATTTATTTATTCGTGTCGCTTATTATCCCATAAATCAATCGTATCCTAAAGAGTCATAAGGATAAGTCACCCATTAATAAGGTTACCCAACGTACCTAGCGGGTTCTTATTAGATTCGTCAACCTAATAAGTCTGCTACCCACGTGGATAACACTATTAATGCTAGGTTATCCGTAACCCATGCACACAACATAAGCAATTAAATACTTAAACCAATATTAAATGTCCCAATTGACATTTATTGATAAACGTGTACTCGAAACATTAATTGCTTATTTATTACAAAACATTTCCAATTTAGTCGTTAGTTTCCGTTTAAAAATAGTAAATAACAAGATAAGACTTGTTATCGACATTTTTGGTACAAAAGCCCATTTATTATTTCTATTTCATAGTTTACTAGCATTTTCATATATATATATATATATATATATATATATATATATATATATATATATATATATATATATATTTCGTCAAATTCTAATATTAATCTCATATCGTTATTCGTTTCGAGTCCACAAGCACGAGTCATAACTTCTCGGCTTTTAATCAATCAATAGTCCAAATTACACTAAAGTCCATGTTACGGCTTTGTCGGAGTCAACTATTGACTAAAAAGTCAAAGTGACGCCGACGTAGCTCAAAGTCAACAATATATATATCAAGTCCAAATTAAATGTCACAATATCGCAATTAAATCCCAAACCAACTCAAAACAAATTCGCCAACCAATCAATCAACCAATTATACTCGAAACCAATGTTATGACCCTAATGGTCATGACATGGTCGCGGTCAAGACCATGTGAACCAAACAAGCTCTAGAAGCTTTTTGGCTCCACGCGTCTCATCCAAACCTCAACTACATCAACCAACAAGCTACCAAATCAACCCGACTCAGACCCATGACCCAAGTGGGTCACGTACACCAACCCATGAGCCACGTACGTGACCATGGTGGTTCGTACGTCCCATACATCACAACCAAACTCAACCAAATCAATTCCACAACACCCAAATCCAATCATTCAAGCTCCAAACACTAACCAAACACAAAACCCATCATCTATCTTAACCAAAGATATGCAACTAAACCCTAAATGTACAAACTCATCAAATTAATACAGCACATATTTACCAAACACTAATTACTTGTTTATTTAGTCACTAATTAGCTTTAATTTCATGTTCCACACAAAAGCCCCAAATTTGTTCATAGGGTCGAAACCCTAATTCCCAATTCGTGGATTTTTATTGCCCAATCAAGCTCAAAACTTGTTCCATTTACCTTATCTAATCACCAATTGCAAAACCCCTTTGAAACCCTAAAAGTACGAATCTTGATTCAAAGATTTGAAGGTGTTATTGAAGTCCAAATGGTGCGTATGATATATGGTTGGAAAGAGGAGAAAGAGATCTTTCTTTTGGTGGTGGAGGTGTTGGATGACGCGCCAGTGGTGGCCGGAAAATGGCCAGAGTAGTGGCGGTGGTGAGATCTAGGGTTAGGGTTTTTAGATTGAGAAAGGTAGAGAGAGAAAGCACTAGTATGTGTGTTTTAGAGAGAGAAACAAATGAGGTGAAATGGGGATTGGGTGGGGTATTTATACTAGGCCACTAGGGACCTCAAAATAAATTATTTGGGAGGAGGGGGCGCCGGCTTCAAGAGAAAAGGGGAGGGGTCGTGGTCGCCATTTTTCGTAAACCATCCCGTTTACCCCTTCCCGAGCTCATATATTGTCCCACGAGTGTCCCACAATGTTCATTCGACTTTCTAACATCGTTATTTACATTTTTCCACAAGTTTTGACTATTTATTTGTCAATTTTTGAGTTACGGTCTAATAGTTACAATAATTCTTGTTTTAGGCTTTTCTAGTGCCGAATCGAATAGTGCATACCAAATAGAGTTAAAACTCATACGATAACTCATTTAATAATGAAATAAATCATAAAAACCAATAGACGATATAAAATCAAGTCATGGTTTATAAAAATAGTGATAAAGGCAAATCTCAGTTTAGTTTAACGTAATGTGGTTACCTAAAATAGACTCCCTAAATTGCCAGTTGTCACAGCCTCCCAGCCTCAGAAGAAACCCGTCCCGGGTTTCACTCTAAGTTGCTTGATGTTATGAAAAGTTTAGGATACTTCCTACGGAAAACGTCCTCACGTTCCCAAGTGAACTCCGGTCCATGCTGGGAGTTCCAACGAACCTTAATAATCGGAATACGGCTATTCTTCAGCCTTTTGATCTCACTGTCGATAATCTCAATCGGTTCCTCAACAAAATTCAATTTCTCATCAATACGAATATCTCTTAAAGGCACCACTATGTTTTCCTCTGAAAGACATTTCTTAAGATTACTAACATGAAAGACATTGTGTACACTACTCAGTTCCGATGGTAGCTCCAGGCGGTATGCTACCGGTCCGATTCTTTCCAGGATTGGAAAGGGACCAATACATCGGGGATTGAGTTTTCCACATTTCCCAAAATGAATCACTCCTTTCCAAGGAGAAACTTTCAACATAACATGTAAGATATTAGTTTTCACATACACATCAAACCATAACAACAAGGTGGCGTATAAGTGGAATTCTAGAGAGAAAAAGTTAGAGGTTTAGGGAACTTAGTGAGAGAAAGTGAAAGATATTATTATGAGCTCCAACTCTCTACCTTGGGAGGTAGAGAGTATTTATAGTCTTACATAAATCGCCACACATCGGGCTATGGATCAGGCATACAGTGGGTAAAGACCCGTCCGTCCTCCACGGTGTTACTTAACTAAATACTACTTAACTTAAAAGAACTACGACTACGAGCTTTCTAACGATTACATATACTTGAGGTGACCGACTCTTTAATACCTGGAATTTCTAATTCCTAACAATCTCCCCCTAAGGGAGGTCACCTCAATCATGTACCAAACTTACATTGAATACAAATAGATATTACATTAACAATTGATCTTGCATTCTTGATGTAGTCCTTTGCTCCTAAGCTCGTAGACATTGATTCTTCACATTTCATGTTTGGTTACTTCAGGTGGAGGTCTTTCACTGATCCACGTGATAATAAGTTTGAGCCAGCATTTGAGATCATCAGTTATCAACAATCTCTGACACATCCTTTGTGGTGTTGGTGTTATGTGATGTTGTGACTTTAGGACCGACATGCTCACATTCTGGATCATGATATCTTCTCATCAGAGTTGCGGAAGCTTTAGTTGATTCATGATATTGGCAGCAGCGTAGCAGAAGCATGGAGTGAAAATATCAGAGTCATTGATGCACTAATCATGATTTCTTTTAAGATGAATGTGTTAAGTGAGCATGCGGCTATGGATTGACCGCTTCATTCTGATCAGCTGCAAACATCGGGTGTACCTGCATACACCAGTTAGCAATAAATCGCACGAAAGTGTCTTTGATCACTTTCGTTGAATTGAGGTACACGGCCCACGGTTCCCCGTTGATCAGTACATGTACTGCCTGTGATCAGGTATAATTCCGAAGAATTTCCTTGACAGGGTTTCGCAGCTGTTCTAGCTGTTCTCAAACCGGAACATCTCAAAGAAGACAACACGGAGTGAGTGAACCAGCGAATTTTAAGTCCACTGATTGATGAAAAGAGATTTGAAAAACAATCGTGTATTGCTCAATAGAAATTGTTTTTGCAATACAACGAAGGTTTTGTTGAAAATCAATTATCAATCATAAAAACACCTTTTGGTTTGAAAAATGAGTACACGGTCGATGTGCTAAAGAAAAGAGTTTTTATGCACAAAGACCGGTTTTTCAAAGGTATCCGTCAATCCATAACCTGAACCAGGATTGATTCAATAGATTGAATCGCCCCATTGTTTCTGTTCAGTTGTCACATGGTTGATCCATACAATAGATCTCACATGCCACCTACCAGGAGCTTGTTTGATGTTGGCTCCAGAAGGCTTTCCATCTTCATTGTGAATATGTATACACATCACTCAAATGTTCTGGCAATACCACAAGGATAATGCGTAGGACTCAAGATATAATCTCTCTTTCCACATTGTGTGAAACAGAGAGTCTTCATGGAAAGTGTCCTAATGAGATTTATTAATGATCTCGTGGCTATAGACTCAATTTTGTGCATATTTGGATCCTGTGCCGGAGACTAGGGAGAGGGTCTCCTTCTTCAATATCAACAATCTCTAAGAGAAAGTCGATATATAATGTCGGTTCCCCGTGAGAATGAAACAAGTCCTTTTAAGAGGAACTTGAGTGGTTTGGAAAGTTGAAGTGCAGTGCGTCACTGGGTCCATGACGTCTTGTCTTCAATACCGATGTTACCATCAGTAGCATATGAATTGAACCCGGTTTCTGCCCTAAGGTTGAATAAATGGAGGGCTATTTGTTTTCACCCTTTCCTCATTCAATTCTTTTTAATTCTTCAACCCCTTCAGTGCTTACCGAGACTTCATAGCTAGAACCTTGTTGGGTTTATTCCAGTACTAGCTCAGTCTTAGTCCGCACTCTTCCCATATCTCATTTTTTTTCTCCTTTTATCATCATACCTAAGGACTTCTACACTAACTAGTGGATTGTCCCTGGGTAGATCCCTCCGGTTCTGGCGGATCATGGGAACACATACCTAACCTTATCATCCTTATATCACCGTACATAAAGTAAAGTTGGTCGGTCAATTTGGTATTGTTCATCTGCCATTGGATCCAATTGAAAACCATTTGAAAATCAATTCAGATACTTGTGATATATTATCAAAGCATTTTGTACCTGAATTGTTTTTGATATTTTTAGAACGAGAACTCCCCCTCAACATGTGCATCAAGTATTTGAAAATGTTTAGCACACGGAGGCAAGAGAAAGAATTAACTTCTTTGATTACCATTTTCTAAAAGATATCAACATCACTTCCCATATCAAATCAAGTAGATATTGCATTTCCGGGAAGGATGAGGTTTCCATAAATTTGCTCCCCCTCAATATGTGCCTCGAGGTTTGAAAAGAGTTTTGCACATACTAGAGGGACCCTGCACATTGGGATGAATGATCACGTTACAAATCAAAGGTTTAAGATAGATGCTCCCCCTCAACATGTGCATTGAAAATTTGAAATCGTTTGTCACATGTGGGAAGGACAGCATGTACATCCTTATAAAACCATTTACCGAATTATCAGTTTAAATCCAATTTAAATCACACATTCTCCCCCGATCACAATTATCAAATCATTTGAGATTTGTGATCTTTTATTGATTTAAATTGATTTTGAAAGCTTTTAAGGGGAATTGTGACTTGATTATGAAAGCGTTTTAACTGATAAGGATCGGATTTTAAGACTTTAAACTCCATTGATAAAACATGCATGTATATTTTTTTAAAACAATTTAATGCCAAATAACTTTTTAATTTAATTGAAATCATTCTCCCCCTCAATCAATGACATAGGTTGTTGATTGAGAGATAGAGATTTTGACAAATAAGTCCTGATGATTATCAAAAATAGAGATCGAGTTATTTTTCAAAGCATTTAGTTTTCAGTAGATAAATGTTTATAGAATCAGAGCATGGAATTTTGAAAACATGATAGAACATGGCTCTGTTCTTTCTTTTAAAACCGGGTTATTGCCTGAAAATGACAATAAACCATTGTTTCTCTTTCTCCCAAAAATATTTTTTGATTTTTTGATTTTTTTTTTTTTTTTTTTTTTTTTTTAATATAAAAATTCGAACAACATCTAAAGTCCCGTGTCATTCTTTGAATGACAACATTAAGACCGTAGATATTATCGAATCGAGAGAAACATGACAAAAATGACAATATTTTTTGAAGATTTTTCTAATTTTTCAAATTTTTATGGATTTTGAAAGTTTTATATTTTTCTATTTGATTTTTGAAGGTTTTATAATTTTGTATTTTGTTTTTCGAAAAGATATATACACGAGATAGATGAAGGAAACCTTTTACTCCTCGTCTTCCTCCTGAAGACGTTTGAGAGTTTCTGGTTGAAGGCTTTTCAAACCAAGTCGTGGAAGAATAAACTCAAAACGTTCTCTTGGAAGAGCTTTGGTGAAGATGTCTGCTAACTGATATTCAGACCTCACAAAATATAGTTCCACCATACCTTTTTCTACTTGTTCCCTGATGAAATGATGTCGAATGTCGATATGCTTTGCTCTTGAGTGTTGAACGTTGTTGCATGAGAGAGCAATAGCACTTTTATTATCACAGTACAGAGGGATTTTGTTGAATTCAAAGCCATAGTCAGATAATTGAGATCTCATCCATAAGAGATAAAGGAGATGTCTCCGACTTATGTATCGGTACAGTAGAACAACACGAGTTTAGAATACCTACTCTAGAGTTAATAGACTGATAC
>BPTQ01000003.1:209439402-209452800 GCA_019973895.1 Chrysanthemum seticuspe | reverse complement strand
ATACACTTTTAGTCGCTAAAGAGCAACTCGCTACAGACCAAGTCGCTACCACCAAGTCGCTACCCGTAGTGGAGAGTCCACTACTTGTACTGTTAATCGCTAGGTCTAAGTTGCTAGCTCCAAAACTGTAACTCGCTACAAAATTGTGAAGCAAGTCGCTACGAAGAAATAAATCCATATATCAAGTCGCTAGCAAGAAAAACCACATAAACATCACTTTTTAATCCAAAAACAACCCAACCAAGATGATTCAAGCTTACCAAATGAAAACCTAAACACTTGTGATGATTCTAAACATAAAAGTACTAACAAAATCCAAGCTTTAACACAAGAAATCAACCAAATGATGCAAAAACCACTAAACTTTTTCAAACTCAAAAACCACCTAAAAACCACTAGAAATCCAAAGATGTGCAAGATATGATCTAACCATGGCTCTTGATACCAATTGTAAGATATTAGTTTTCACATACACATCAAACCATAACAACAAGGTGGCGTATAAGTGGAATTCTAGAGAGAGAAAGTTAGAGGTTTAGGGAACTTAGTGAGAGAAAGTGAAAGATATTATTATGAGCTCCAACTATCTACCTTGGGAGGTAGAGAGTATTTATAGTCTTACATAAATCGCCACACATCGGGCTGTGGATCAGGCATACAGTGGGTAAAGACCCGTCCGTCCTCCACGGTGTTACTTAACTAAATACTACTTAACTTAAAAGAACTACGACTACGAGCTTTCTAACGATTACATATACTTGAGGTGACCGACTCTTTAATACCTGGAATTTCTAATTCCTAACATAACACGATCTCCAACCTGAAATTCTAAAGGTTTACGTCTTTTATTGGCATAACTCTTTTGTCTATCATGAGCAGTTTGCAACCGATTACGAATCTCAACTATCTTCTCAGTCGTTTCTAAGACAAGTTCGGGACCTGTAAGTTGACTCTCGCCAACTTCAGCCCAACAAACAGGAGAACGACATTTTTGGCCATACAGCGCCTCAAATGGGGCGGCCTTAATGCTAGAGTGTTAACTATTGTTGTAAGAGAATTCGGCCAAAGGGAGGTGTCTCTCCCAGCCTTTGCCGAAATCTATAACACATGCTCTAAGCATGTCTTCTAAAGTCTGAATGGTTCTCTCGCTTTGACCATCGGTCTGTGGATGGTAAGCATTACTCATATCCAAATTCGTTCCTAATGCTCTCTGTAACGACTTCCAAAAGTGGGATGTAAAACGACTATCCCTATCGAAAATGATAGATATCGGTACTCCATGACGCGATACTATCTCCTTAAGATACAATCGAGCAAGCTTATCAAGACTATCGGTTTCACTAATAGCTAAGAAGTGAGCAGACTTAGTTAAACGATCAACTATTACCCAGATAGCGTCATTGCCGCTAACTGTTCTCGGTAATTTAGTGATAAAGTCCATGGTTATTCGCTCCCATTTCCATTCCGGGAGTTCGGGTTGAACTAAAAGTCATGATGGTTTCTGATGTTCGGCCTTAACTTTAGAACAAGTCAGGCACCAACTAACATACTAAGCTATATCAGCTTTCATATTGGGCCACCAATAAAGTTTCTTAAGATCATGATACATCTTATCGGCTCCAGGATGAATAGAGTATTTTGATTTATGCAACTCGTGCATAATCAACTCACGGATTCCACCATGAAATGGTATCCAGCTTCTGTCTTTGAAGCATAATGTTCCATTGGAACGCTTCAACAACCCGTTTTCACTTTCTACCATTCCATGAAGATTCTTATAAGGACGGTTCTCTTCCGTCAATGCCTCTGCTTGGGCGGCTAAAATTTGAGACGGTAAGGGCGAAACAATGGTCATTCCTAAAGATCTAACAAGTAGGGGTGGAATGTCCTCTTTATGACTAAGTGCATCAACCACAACATTAGCCTTACTAGGATGATAACGAATCTCACAATCATAATCACTAAGCAATTCCAACCAATGACGTTGTCTCATGTTCAGTTCCTTCTGATCTAAGATATGCTTCAAACTCTTATGATCGGTAAATACTACATACTTGGTTCCATACATGTAATGTCTCCAAATCCTAAGAGCAAACACTACAGCACCTAACTCAAGGTCATGGGTTGTATAGTTTCTCTCATGCTTCTTAAGTTTTCGGGATGCATAAGCAATCACCTTCTCACATTGCATCAAAACAACACCTAAGCCTTTATGCGAAGCGTCGCAGTACACGACAAAGTCTTCGCTTCCTTTAGGCAAAGCTAGGATGGGCGCACTACACAACTTCTCCTTCAGAAGTTGAAATGCTTCTTCTTCCTTTTCTCCCCATTCATACTTAACATCCTTCTGCGTTAGTTTGGTCAGCGACTTAGCTATCTTAGAAAATCCCTCAATGAATCTCCTATAATAGCCTGCTAACCCTAGAAACTGTCAGATTTCTGATGGGTTCTGTTGGATCGATATACTTTAATCAAACTAACTTAACTAGCTTGTTAAGGTTTAATAACCTCGGATAAATCCTAAGTTATTAACAAAGAAACACTGAGCAATCTTTATTAAGTACGCGGAATTTACTTAACAAAGCTAAGAAGAATAACTTTATTATAAACTCTAAATCTGCTTATTATGCAGATACTCTAATACAACTCTAAGATAATCGAACTTTTCTCTAAACTCTAATTCGTAAACTCTAAAACTCTTTTTCTGAAATCGTACCTCTAATGCCAATCTAGGAGTCCTTTTATAGGGTCAAGGATATCCTAGTCGGTTTACAATTGATAACCTTGTACGACAAGTAATCTAAACATGGAATACAATACTTTCCATAAACGAATATAACAGTTTGTTTGTTCTAGCAGTACTTTGACTTCTTCATGCAGTACTTTGACTTTGTCTTTAGCAGTACTTTGACTATTTGACTTCTTCCAGTACTTTGCAGCTTACAGTACTTTCATATCTTCAGTACTTTGATATCTTCAGCACTTTCATATCCCAACAATCCTCCCCTAACTTGAATTCTACTTGCTTGACTTCAAGTTCCTTTGTGAATATATCTTTAACAGCTTCATCTTTAAAAATGGATTGTTCTTTAGTCTTTAGATAATATCTCTGTAATATCTGTACTTTGTCAAAGTATCTCTTAGAATTGTTTTCTTCACAGCAGCATCCAGCAATCTCCATCTTTTCAGCAACACAGCAACATATGACAATGTGTACAATAATTCAATTTAAGTTGCATACTATTCTCATCACATCAAAGTGAATCATTGAAAATTTAATGGATTTAGAACTCTTTACCAAAGCCATTATCTCTGGAGTAGCCAAATGTTTTGGTGTGTAAGACCATGGTACATTGATAACCATATGATTTTTAGCAAACCACCAGCTATCAACAGATTTGTTTTGTCTTTACCAAAAGCTGTACCCTTCTGGACTAGTTAGTTCTTCTATCTAATGGTGAACTAATTACCAATAATGGTTTTTCCACAGCCTTTACCACAAGCCATTTCTTGTGGGCTAGCCAACTCTTCACATTACTGATATGGTGAGTTGATGACCATCCAACTTATTAGCAAGTTGTCAACTAAAAACGGATTTGATATATCTTTACCAGAGCCGTTTGCTCATGGATTAGTCAATCCTTTTGTAACCATGGTGGATTGATAACCTATTGATGTTATCATCACAAAAACCATTTATTCAACCTTTATTTCAAAATATTTATTACTTAACAAAAAGGTTTCTTCTAAAATTTATTTAACTGGTTTAGTTCAGCAAACAGTACTTTGATGAAAGTACTGTCTGATCAGCAGTACTTTGAATAAAAGTACTGATATATCAAAAAGTATTTATTCAAATAAAATTCATACCAGTTATAGATCATTCTCAGCAATGGTAGTCCAGTCAATAAACAAATTAATCACCATGCAAGCAGTTTCATCAGCCTCTTCTACTTCCAATCCATGCTCTAACATTCTTCTCATTAGATCAACTGTAAGAGGATATCTTCTTTCTGCAAACATGTGAATCATTGTTCCATTTTCTAGCTCCAAGACATGAACTCCAGATTCTTCAAAGAATCTCCAGCAAACTATTTCCCAGTTTTCTTGATCCTTCCAAATATCATCAGTGCTTTCTTCATCAGTTTCCCACATGGTTATAAGATCTCCATGTAAAACCAATCCAATCCCTTCTAATGGATTATCTTCAAAATAAGCCTTTACAACATCATATAAGTAGAATAGATCTACTCTATCTATAATATGCAGCAAATCCCATAGCCTTTTGAAAACTTTGAAACTTTTATCTTCTTTGTGAAAAACCATGTAATCTCCATTCTTAGATTTCTCAACTTTGAAAACACTAATCTTTGATCTGTTCATCTTCATGTCATTATCTTCATCTGTATAATCAAAATCTACCACTCTGAGATAATTCTTCAATTCATCACTAGTCTCAGATCTTAATTCAACTTTTTCTTTCTTTGAAAACTGAACATCTGTAGCATCAGTTCTTCTTTTTCTCTTTAAGCTCTTCTTCCTTTCAGCTTCAGTCCAATAAGCTTCTTCTCTAAAGTCTTTAATTCCTGCAACATCTTTCTTATAAGCTTCTCTCTCAGCATCATATAATCTCTTCATGTCTACATAATTTAGCTTCTGCAATCCTTTAAATCCTCTGCTTTTTAGATATGCCATCATTGCATTCCTTTCTTTAGCTAAATTAGGTCTTCTTTGCATATATCGAACAGGTGTAGGAGACTGTAATGGTTCAGCAGTTTCAGCATCCAATTCATCTTGCACCTTTTGAGCTGCTTCTCTATTTAGAGCTTCTTGAGCTTCTTGTTCTTCTCTATCTTTAGCATCTAACTCTTCTTGAACTTTTCTAGCTGCAGCTTCATTCCTTGCAACTTCAAATGCTCTAAGTTCTGCCAAAGTAAGTTTCTTCTTCTTAGTTTCAACCAGAATACCTTTCCCTTTGTCTTTTGGATCAATTGCAGGTAGATCAGTTCTTGGTTGTTCTTCTTCTTGTACATCTCTAAAAGTAACTCCTCCTCTTGGTTGTGACAAATCTAACATTGTAGCAATTACTTCATCATCACTTGCTGAATGAATTGGTTTAAATGTAGCTTCCTCCTCTTCCTCTATAACAGTTGCAGAAGGACCAGCTTCTTCTTCAAAATTCAAAACCCTTGGAGTTATTGGTGTTATAACTTCTGGCCTAGATGTATCATGAAACTCATTACTTTGATGTTTAGTACCTTGATCATCAGTACCTTGATCATCAGTACCTTGAACTTGAACTTGCACTTCTTCTTCTTGTTCCTCTGAAATAATCTTTTCTGCAGAGCTTACAGAGTCTTTCTTCTTTGTAATATCTTCTTCAGATGCTTTCTTCTTCATAACATCTTCTTTCAAATTATCCTTTTCTGAATTCCTCCCCAAGTTGACAGAAGATGATTTAGGAACCTTCTTGCTTTGCAAGTCCTTACGAAGTGCCTTACGACGTTTGTTTTCCTCCTTAACCCATAAGTTGAAACCTTGAATATAGGGTTTAACAAAATTTCTCAACCAGAAGTAGTTTCGCTTCAACTTCCTAATAGTTTTAGCTTGACGCTCAACAGTCTTGTTCAACCTAGCTAGCGCCCTTGTCAAAGCATAGTTATCCATAGATAAACCTTCACGAGATATAGTAGGATCAGCACCTTGAAGTGGTGAATGAGTCTCTGAAACAGAACGTTGTGGAGATGGAGTAGGTGTTCTCTCAATGTCTACTTGAACCTCAGGACCTGAAGAATCATCACCTTGTAATGATGCAGTACCTTCATGAGAAGCAGTACTTGCAGATGCAGTACCTTCACGAGAAGCAGTACTTGCAGATGCAGTACCTTGTGAAGCAGTACCTTCAGTGTCTTCATCCTCTCCAGCTGCATCACGAACAGCTTGTACAACTTCCATCATTGTTGTTTTTAATGGAATATCTCCACCTCGGAACAAATTACTTCTCTTATCCATGAATGTATAGATTTTAGCTTGTTGCACAATAACAAGTAGTAAAGCAGTAGGTTTAGGAACATCAGCCAATTGCTTGTTCAAGAAAACCTGTATAAACCTTGGATACATCAACCAAGTTGCCCCAGATGATATATGCGATAGCATCCCATCCAAAATAAGCCGTGAAAAGTTAAACATCCTATCAGTAGCTAAGCCAACCACTGCAGATGCTATATTTGACCCAAACTGCTCCCAAGAAGTGCTTTTAGAACTTATGCAATGGAGCAAAACATGAATTAAAAACTTCCATTGAGGACTGAATAAGGCCTTCTTAAAAGTTTGTTCAGTCAAAGAACCTTCATAACCCAGATTGCTAAAAGTATCCCAAATTAGTTGCTTGTAAAATCTAATAGCCCCATCGTCATCTTCAAATAATAAATCTGCTCGAATAGAAGCTTCTGTAATCTTGATAGTTCGTCCAGCAACTGATGATCTAATATAATATTCATCCTCCTCCATATTGTCTCTAGCATTAGCCCAGAATTCTTGAATCCATGGTTCAATAACATCCGGCTCAACTAAAAGAGCATAGCTAATAGGCGACCCAATAAGATAATCAATGATATTATAGAAAGCCACATTCGCCTCAGTCTTGTCCAAATTAGCTACCATATTGTGCTTCGAAACAGTTAAACGATTCACCATTGTTGAAAGAGTGAGCACAATAGAAATTGTATCGAATAATAAAGAGATGGTAATTGGAAGATAAGTATGGAAAAGATGTGAAGTAATAATATGAGAGGGAAAATCGGAAAGTAGTTATATATAGGTGAGATTTGAAAAATCACAGCCTAAATAACAAAGTTACCGTTATTACCAATTACCTATCAATATTACCGTTGGAACAGTACTTTAATACGACAAACAGTACTTTCCACATAAGCAGTACTTTCCCAAGCAGTACTTTCCCAAGCAGTACTTTCAGGAAATACAGTACTTTGCCAAAAACCTTCATATACACTAAGTATAAACTAACATCCTCCCCTTAAGCAATACACAGGACTATACAAAACTCCTTATAGTCCTCCCCTTAAACATAGCTTAGTAGTTAATCATTCCAATGCTCACGACCAAGTGATTGAATTGTGACACATCAAAACCTTTTGTGAGTAAATCAGCTACATTATCATCTGTGTGAACTTTAACCACATTAATGAGCCTATGCTCATAACAATCTCGGATAAAGTGATGCCTAATCTGAATATGCTTTGTCTTGGAATGATACACAGGATTCTTCACAATACAAATAGTACTCTCATTATCAATATTGATAGGAGTATTCTTAAAGTTGAACCCATAATCCAAGAGTTGATTTTGCATCCACAAAACTTGACCACAACAACTTGCAGCAGCTACATATTCAGCTTCAGTAGATGATGTTGCTGCAATTGTCTGCTTCTTGCATTGCCAGGAGACTAACCTTCTACCAAGATATTGGCATCCACCAGTCGTGGATCTTCTATCATAATTATCACCTGCATAGTCACTATCAGAAAAAGCTTCTAGGTGAAAAGGTGACTCTTTAGGATACCACAACCCCAACTTAGGTTGTTGTTTCAAATAACAGAATATTCTCTTGACAGCATTCAGGTGAGAGATCTTTGGTGAGACTTGATATCTTGCACATAGACAAACTGCAAACATGATATCAGGCCTTGATGCAGTGAGATACATAAGAGAGCCAATCATAGATCTGTATAACTTGACTTCAACAGGCTGTCCATCTTCATCTTTACCCAAAGAATTAATAGATTTAATTGGTGTAGTAACAGCCTTCATACCATCAAAATTAAACTTCTTAAGTATGTCTGTAACATACTTGCCTTGGCTAATGAAAATTCCTTCCTTGGATTGCTTAACCTGAAGTCCTAAAAAGAATGTTAACTCTCCCATTGAACTCATTTGAAACTCCTTCTGCATCAGCTGCTCAAACTCCCTAACCATGGACTGTTTGGTAGCCCCAAAGATAATATCATCAACATACACTTGAACTAACATGATATCCTTCTTGTCTCTCTTGATAAACAAAGTCTTGTCAATAGCTCCCCTTCTGTATCCATGTTTTAATAAGAATGTAGAGAGCCTCTCATACCAAGCTCTAGGTGCCTGATGAAGACCATATAGAGCCTTAACCACCTTATAGACTTTGTTTGGATGCTTAGGATCTTCAAAACCTGGAGGTTTTTTCACATACACCTCTTCTGTAATAGTGCCATAAAGAAAGGCACTCTTGACATCCATCTGATAGACTTGAAAACCAATATAAGAAGCAAAAGCAAGAAAGATTCTAATTGCTTCAATCCTTGCCACAGGAGCAAATACCTCATCATAATCTACCCCTTCCTCCTGTCTATAACCCTGAGCAACTAACCTTGCCTTGTTCTTGATAACATTGCCTCTTTCATCTCTTTTAACTCTAAAAACCCATCTGGTTCCAATAACTCTCTTCCCATCTGGAAGATCACATAAAACCCAAACCTCTTGAAGTTTAAATTGAAGAAGTTCTTCCTGCATAGCTTCAACCCAGCTTTCTTTAGTCAAAGCTTGAGCAATATTCTTGGGTTCCTCTTGAGAGATGAAACAAGTAAATAAGCAGGTTTGATGGTCCTTATGATTTAGCCTGTTTTGTTTATACACAAAGCTAAGTAAAGCATTATGAGGTTTTGTGAAACCCTTAGCTTTGTGTCTTGTCATAACTCCATATGTAGAAGGACCAATGATTTGATCAGTTGGATGATTCTTATGAATTCGTAAGATTGGAGACTGTGGAACTTCATATGTATCATCTAAGTTAGTATAATCAGCACCTTCATTGGAATTTGTGAAAATACCTTCATCTTCAAGCTCATCATCAGTTTCTTCTAACCCAGGCATGGTAGGATCATCCAAATCATCTAAAGTACTGTCAACAGGTGCAGCAGTACTTTGGTTGAAAGTACTGTCCAAAGTACTGTAAGAGTACTCTGCAGTCTTGTTCTTCTTCTTTGCCTCTTCATAAGCTCTCCTTTGTTCATCAGTGTAAGAATGTGCTAATACATCTTGAAGAAGCATCTGATTAAGTTCCTCTTGAATAGATTGATCCTCAGCAGATAATGAGGATTGTTGTGCAACAGTACTTTGTTTTGGAGAAACAGTACTTTGCTTAGGAACATCAGTACTTTGTTTTGGACTCATAGGATCTTTATCAGGGACAGCATCAGGTCTAATATGAATATCATGAACAACATACTGAATATCTTCTTCAGTGTGCAAAGATTGATTTTCTTCTCTAATAGGTACATAATTCATTGAAGGAGATAAAATCTCAAGATCAAACATCCAATCAGGACCCTTCCCTTTCTCATTGTCTTGATCTTCTAAGAACTCAACATGTAGACAGTCTTGAATCTTCTTAGTAACTCTGTTGTATACTCTAAAGCCTTTACTGTTAGTGCAATATCCCAATAAGTAACCTTCTTCAGACTTGCCATCAAATTTCCCCAGATTATCAATGGTGTTCAAAATAGTAAGAGGGCATCCAAAAGGCTTCATAAAACGAATGTTGGGTTTATTGCCCATCAGCAATTCATAGGGTGTCTTCATCTGTGGTTTTGTGACAGAAACCCTGTTGAGTACATAGCATGCAGTACTTACAGCTTCTGCCCAAAATTGAATAGGGAGACGAGAATCGGCTAACATGGTCCTTGCTGCTTCAATCAAGGTCCTATTCTTCCTCTCTGCAACACCATTTTGCTGTGGTGTTCTAGCAATACTAAACTCCCTCTTTATGCCTTTATTTGCACAAAAGTCATCCATAGGCTTGTTCTTGAATTCAGTTCCATTGTCACATCTAATACCTCTAACCTTGAGTCTTAATTGGTTTTCAAGTGCTATTATAAGAGTTTGAATAGCATCAAAGGTATCATCTTTAAAGCCCAAAAAGAAAACCCAACTGAATCTACTACAATCATCAGTAACAACCAAACAGTACTTCTTTTTATTTAAACTTGCCACAGAGACAGGTCCAAATAAATCCATGTGTAATAGCTCCAATGGTTCTCTAATATTTCTTTCATCAAGCTTCTTGCAGGAAGCTTTGTGTTGTTTACCCTTCTTGCATGCCAAACATGATTGTTCATTCTTGTAAGTCTTTGAAGGTAAACCTCTAACTAAATTTCCTTTGACCAATTTATTGATGTTCTTGAAATTCACATGGCCCAATCTTCTATGCCATTGATGTGCCTCTTCAGATGTTGCTTTAGCCACCAAACATGTGGCTCTTTCATAAGAATGTAGACTCTTCATGTCTAAACTATACACATCATTTGTCCTTGGTACTCTAAGTACTACCAAGTCATCATCAACAGGTTTGAAGTCAGAAGCAAGAATGAGACATTCTGTGTCAGTGAATAACACAGGATGCTTTTTATCACAAATTTGAGAGACTGACAACAAGTTGAACTTAAGCTCCTTCACATATCTAACATTCTCAAAATCGATTCTCCCAGCTTTAATTGTTCCTTTCCCAGTAATCCTTCCTCCATTGGGATCATTCCCAAATGCAACTTTTCCTCCACTAATACTTCTAAAATCAGACAGGATCTCTTTATCGCCTGTCATACTTCCAGAGCAACCACTATCCACAATAAGATGATCTTTAAGCTCCTCTTCTGGGTTGCCCTGCACACAAAGAAAAGAGTTAGAAACTTTTAGGAACCCAAGCCATTACTGACTTGTGTTCCCCTTGAGAAGTTACAAACTCAAATTCTTTGAGTATGTAATTCTCACTATGTCTCAACTGATGATCCAAAATTATCTTTTGATGTTTAGCATGTGGATTTTCAAAACTCTCTGGTTTTTCAACATAAATTTCTTTCAACAGATTATTAGCCTTTTCTTTTGACACAAAAACATCTGATTCACTTTTTGTTGAACGTACTGTATGTCTCTCATCAGTACTTTCCCTTTTAACCCATTCAGTTTTAACAGGTGGTTCCTGTGATCTAGATCCCCTATATGAACTGTGATACGTTCTAGGTTGATAGTGAGATCTCCTAGAATTTCTATCCCAAGTATGGTTTTCAGTACCTTGTCTCTGAGCAGTACTTTGGAAAGTACTGTGAGATACTGAAGGTCTTCTCTGATGTGGGTATCTATGATCTGGTGTAAAGTTTCTGTGATTAACCCTATTTGAATTAGTCCACACTGGTTTGTGCTCTCTATGTCTCTGATTGTTAGACTTATTCCTTGGAAACTTGCTTAGATATTCTGAGTGTTTGTCACAATCTTTGATTAAGTGAGTAGGACTATAACACACAAAACACAGTTTTTGACCCATATGACCAAAGTGATTTCTTCTATGTCTATGTCCAAAATTATTTTGCCTTCTTGATGACTGATTAAATCTGTTTTGACCAAAATTATCCCAAAAAGGTTTAGCAGTATTGTTTTGAAAAGGTTTTTCAGAAGGTACTGCTTGTTGAGAAGTACTTTGATTTAAAGGTACTGCTTGATTTTGAACATTGTTTTCAACAGTTTCTTTGGGTTTCTCAGATCTAGATTTAGCAATAAGCTTCTTCCTAAACTCTAGACTATCTACTCCATAACGAGAAACATCAGGCCTAGAGGGGTGATGACTAATGGGATGAGGAACAGCATGATAACCATTGTCTTTCTTATATTCAGGAGGTGGTTCACTTACTGAGCCATCATTACTAGATGAATCTACATAGTTAATGAGCTCATCATCACTAGTGGTTATGTCCTCAAAAACACCATCATCCTGATTACTAGGTTGGTTTTCATCTACACTACTAAAGTCCATTCCAAATCCTAAGCCTGTTCTAATGTAAGCCCTTCTCTGTTTTTCAACATAAGCAACATGGGACAAGCCAGACTCTCCCCAAGCAGCAAACTTAGCTAACAAATCATCTCTTTCCTTTGTTAATTTCTCAATTTCAGCAATTTTACAGTTTAGTTTCCATTCACTAAGTTTTAACTGGTAATCCTGTTGTTCATACTTTTCAGCCCAAGCCATTTCATTATTTTCATGTGTTATGATTTTAGCTTCTATAGACTCTAAAGTGATTTGGTAACCTGCTACCTCAGACCTAGCCCTAATACAATTATCTCTTTCAATCACATAACTGTTAAGCAATTTTTGATAGAACTCATAACAGTTTGAGCATACCTCAGAGATAGGAGACTGAGTTGGTGAAGTAGCCACCATAGCAAGAAGAACAGGATCATCTTCACTTTCTTTGCTCCAATCAATTCCTCCAAAGCCATCATCAGATTCCAAAACAGCATGTTCAGATTCTTCATCAAAAGCAGTGCTCCAGTCCAATGCTTCCTCTGTGTCTTCAACTGCATCTTCCACTGCTACCATACAGTAAGTCACTGGTTCATCATCAAACTCTTCACTCCAGTCCACTTCTGATAACTTCTCTTGAGCAACCAAAGCCTTTGTTTCAGTTATTGGAATTTCCTTGAGCTCAAGTTTAGGCTTCTCAGATGTTCTGTTTGCTTGATACTTAGCAAACCTGCACTCCCTTGCAAAGTGACCAGTCTTTTGACAATTGAAGCATTCAATTTTAGATTTGTCAAAAGTTATTCCTTGTTTTGGCTTGAAATCAATATTTTTGCCTGTCTTCTTCTTGTACTTTTTGATCCTTGCAGTGATCAAAGCAACTTGCCACCTGATATCAATTTCTTCAAGTGCATCTTCTTCAATCTGTGCTAGATCCTCTTCATAAGTGACAGGTAAGCTTGCTTGTTGTGCAAAGAAGGAGCACACAACTTCATCTGAGTTCAAAGTGGTTGATGGTGGGGCCTGCTGAGTATATGATGGGGGATTGTAAATCTCTATTAACATAATCCCGATCCAGACTCCATCGTCCAATGGTTTAGTGAAATCTCAGATATCTTCGATTTTAGTATTGTGTACTTTTATTACTTTACCGAACCCGACTTTTCATACTTGTTGTCCTAATGGTCAATTTTGAATCACTTACCTTTGATTTGACATTTTAACGACTTTAACTCTTTAATTGTTTCCTTTCTCTACTAAACAATCGATTCAAACGACGAACCCCTCTCAGACCGAACAGGGTACAACGAATACAACTTTTTGTCTCTTCCCGAATGTAATCTTGTCCGAATCCTAAACCTTACCTGAAATCATCACATCTACTTTTGGTTGGATCATTAGTCCTACTACCACAAAAACTCCTGTATTGGTGATCACTACTACTCGAGTAATTGATACATCTAAGTAGATCATTACTACCGAGTCATTCACTTGGTGGAGGACTTATATTCTTTC
Source organism: Chrysanthemum seticuspe (assembly GCA_019973895.1). Lineage (NCBI taxonomy): Eukaryota > Viridiplantae > Streptophyta > Magnoliopsida > Asterales > Asteraceae > Chrysanthemum > Chrysanthemum seticuspe. The sequence continues at coordinate 209,439,446 of BPTQ01000003.1, read as the reverse complement.
TGTTACCAATAGTACGACAAGGAGTAGGGTAATCAGTAGTGGGG
>BPTQ01000003.1:209386024-209431492 GCA_019973895.1 Chrysanthemum seticuspe | reverse complement strand
AGACTTTTGTGAGTCTTTACGTAGTTTTACTACTTTTATAGTGTTTTTCACAAAATACACAAAATTTACGTTTTTATGGTTTTAGTCTACTTTTTGCATAGTTCAAACGTATTAACCGTCAAAATCAGGGGGTTCAAAGTTTTCAACAGTTTTGATCAGGGACCATTAAATTTTTGAACATTTTACAGTAAATTCCAGGTACCCTAAGTTTTCAACAGTTTTATTTGGGAAATTTCAAATTTTAAATGTTTTACTGTTGAAATCAGGGATTTCAAACTATTTACAGTTTTTATCAGGAACCAATTAAATTTTTACCTTTAAATAGTTTTTATTTGGAACATGATAAGTATTTACTGTTTTAACCAGGAATACCATTTGAAACCTTTTTAATGTTCAAACCAGGGATCTTATAGTTTGAACTGTCAAAACCAGGAACCTTCAAATTTTACCTTTTATTAATGTACATACCAGGAACCTAATAGTATATAACGTTCAAATCGGGAACACATTTGGAACCTTTGAACAGTTAAAGTCAGGGAGTGAAAAGTCGTATAATGTGTTTATCAGGAACCCGAATAGATCGATGTTATTGGTTTGCCTGGATATATAATTTTGGGTTATGGGTCGGTTCTGGTTTATGGTTTGGGCCGGGTTATAAATTTTCTTATTGTGCGCGCAGATGACAAGTGAGAAGAAGAGGATGAACAGTAGACGCGCGTGTTATTCTTTTAAATATTGGGCCGGGTTTGGTATTTGGTCTTGGCTGGGTATTGGGTTTTAATATATAGGTCCGTTTGGTTATTGTAGCTAGATAAGCCCAAGGACTATTTGTGTAATATGCTGAAAAGTGAGGGACTGAAATTGACAAGTTTCCAAGGTTTACACAAGGGCTAAACTTGCAATATATGATAATCCAAGGACCATACATGTAATTATTTTCCATTTTAAACTTCCAAGGACCAAAACTGTCAAGTTTGATATTCTAGGGACCAAACTTGTAATTTTTCCAAAGTTTACCATAAGGACCAATTTTGTCATTTATGAATAGTACAAGGTTTATTTTTGATAAATTTCCATTTTTAAATTAACCAAGGACTATTTTTGACATTTATCAAACTTTAGGGACTAAAGTTGTCATTTTGTAAATTTTAAACTTTAAAGGGTTTATTTTGACAACTTTTGAATCCCATGGACCTTAAATGACATTTTACAAGTTTTTAAATTACCAGGGACTAGTTTTGACAACTTTTGAAACTTGGGGGACTAAAACTGCCAATTATGCAAACTTGATACGTTTTTCATCTGATTTTGGTATTTTTGCATTTAAAACACATAAAACACTTTTTGTGATATTTTCATCATTTTGATGCATTTCTGAGTGTTTTCAGATGTTTTTGGCATTCTAAACAGTACAAAAATGATGAGTATTTAGACACTCATCAATCCCCCACACTAAGATATTGCTAGTCCCTAGCAATGTTTTATGAAAAGTTAATGGATTTTATCTCTTTACCAAAAGCCATTACTTCTGGAGTAGCCAATTGTTTTAGTTCAAGTAAGAACCTTGGTACAATGATAACCAAATGATTTTGAGCAAATCACCAGCTTTTAACGGTTTTGATTTGTCTTTACCAGAAGCCGTTTGCTTCTGGACTAGCCAACTCTTAGATAAAATATCTTTGGTGAGTCGATTACCAATTATGGATTTCCAACTGCCTTTACCACAAGCCATAAACTTGCGGGCTAGCCAACTTTTCACTTTTTAGGATATGGTGAGCTGAACACCATACAATTTTGGGCAAATTGCAAGCCATAAACGGATTTGAGATATCTTTACCAAGAGTCGTTTGCTCCTGGATTAGCCAATCCTTATGTGGGTTAGACATGGTGGACTGATTACCATTTGTTGTGTTTAGTACATAGTACTTCCACTAAAAAAAATTTTAAAATTTGGCCATTTTGGGGGAAAAAGGGACTAAAAGGGTACATTTATGATCAAATTCGCCAGAATTCCCCCCCCCCCACACTTAGAAATGAATACTGTCCTCAATATTCAAAGTACCGGCTGTTATGCCGAAACTTAGAACGTAAAAAGATAACATTACTAGCTAAGTGTAGAAACACAACAATTATTCTCTTTTTTAATATTTACAATTTTCATTCATTTTTTTAGATCTATATACAACATGTGGGGCATCTCCCCCACACTAGGGTGGTACACATGGGTGAAAACCCATGTTTAACTACTGTTTTTGATTACCGAGTCACTAGCTTGACTCGACCCCGAAGTAATTTGTTCATGGGGAAGTAAGTGGAAGAAACAATCTCCATCGGACTTTCATTCACGATGTTTGTATAAACATTGAAGTACGTGAAAGTTCCACACCGATGAGATATACATAGAACCGGCTTACAAATGATAAATGAAAATGCCGGGGTCAAAGATAATGTCCTCATTCCCGAAGGAGTGAAGAACAGGAGAAGTCACGGGATAGGTGAAGAAGAGAAAGAAAGTCATGATAATAATCTTGACTAACTCATCATCATCAGAAGGAGAATTCATAATAGCATGAATTTCATCTTTTAAGCTCAATTGGTCTAGACATATCCCGGGTGTGTCTAGATCAAAGTAGAAGTTATCATACTCCGATAGAGATATGATATGAGTGAGTTCACAGGAGAACTCCTCAAAGGAAAATGATTCATATTCGGGATTGATTTGAGTGAGTTCACTGGGGAACTCCTCACAAGTGAATGATTCATAATTGGGGAGAGAATTATGAGAATGAGAAGTGGTAATTCCACTAATCTTCTCTCCCATATGATCAAAATGGAACGTTTGCAATTCCGGAATAGAATCATCGAACAAAAGTTCACTATCCTCAAAGGGGATAGGATATGAAGTAGGCTTTTCATTAAAAGCCTCGATTCTAGAAATGAGAAGATTAACATTCAATAATGTAAGACGAAGAGCTTCGTCTTGGATTATTTCTTCATCATTCTCTTCTCCTAAGCTGACAAGCTCAGAAGGTAATTCCCCCACATAACTTATGTCTCCACAAGATAAAGAATAGTCCTCATCAGAATCAGAGAACATCTCAATATGATCATTTTGGAAGACAAGAGGAGGAGGGATATCACACACATGGTCAAAAGTTCCTTGTGACTTTCTTGGGATTGGGACAAGGTTCTCAACACTAGACTTTATGAATTCGTCCGATTCCTTTTCAGGAACAGTGTCAAGATGCTCGTCCCCCATGCTCAGAGAGTGAGTGGGAGCTTCGGGTGTGATGGCAGTTGCTTGAGAATGAATCTCAACTGCTGGAATATCCACTGATGAACTTGATGAATCTTTATAAAATTGTAGGATACCAAGTGCATCCTCATCATCACTGTCATCAGGAATAAAACGAAATTGAGAGCTAGATCTGGCTGCTTTTTCTTTTGCAATTGATTCCCTAATAGATTTTTCAAAAGCAATTTGGGAATTTATTTTAGCAGCCTGCTCTTCAGCTAGAAATTCTTCCATGGATTTCTCATGTGAATTTTGAATGAAGGGACATTGTGGGAGTGGAGATTTGTCAAAACCGGAAGGTTGACATTGATAATCATCATGAGGACCCCCACAATATACACAAGAAAAACTGGGAACATTATGAAATGCTGTTTTATTGAACTCCTCAGTTCTTTTCACTGACTCCAGAAGCTCTAGATAAGTGTCTTGTTGGGTTTGCTGAGGAGTTTGAGTCATTTGGCACTGTAGAGGTTGGTCGTGATATGGATAGTCGTAATTGTTACAAGGAAATGGATTCCCTTTTTGACAATCAGAGCTGAAATGGGGACCTCCATAGTTCTCACAACAGTAAAACTATTGAGCCTGGATTGGTGAATCATATGGATATTGGTCATAACCAAAGTTCTGAGCATCACCGGAAAACTGTTCATAGACAAACGTGTTTCCGGATTGACACTCAAATCCCTGGTGAGGATCTCCACAAAATTCACAGCAGTTATGTTGATTATATGAAGATGAGTCGGGTTGTGGTGGGTAGATGGAAAAATTTGAGGGGTCGTTAAATGAGTTCGGATTAGGGTCATAATCAAATGAATTCCTCGAACCACAAAACAAACAACTCCCGTTCCGAATATCATTACCACACTGTACACACGTACACCAGCAACAGGGTGAACCAAAAAGAGGCTCACCACAACCGACACAAGGAATAAACGATTCTATTTGAGAGTTATGAGAAGGAATCGGTTCATTCAAAGAATCAACAAAACCAACATGGCGATCTGAATGACTATTAAGACTCGAAGAACATTTTGAAAAATCCGGAGGTGGGACAAGTGGTGTGCTCTGAGAGCTAGCAATTTCCACCACTTCCGTTATGGTCTCTGGTTCTGGTTCTTGAGAAACGTGAAGATTAGGCAAGTCATTCTTGCTAGTCACCGGTCTAAATTCTGCATGTTTGCTTTTAACCGTAAATCGTGAAAGTGTAGGATCAATTTTAGACGGCTTAGGAGCAATCGAGGGGTTAGATCTTTGGATAACCGTAGGTTGGACGTATTTAGCACCTCCATTATCAGAGGGAAGTACCTGGTCCTTTGTCACCCCGGTTTCTCGTTCCATTTCCCTACGCATAATTAATGGATCATTACGAACAACACGAATTCTTGACATTTGTGATAAAGTAGGAAGTTTTTCAACTTCGTTCCAGAATTCGTCGTAGACGAGGGATTCCATAAGAATAGAAGAAGTTAGAATCAAATGGATAGAGGGTAAAGGAATAAAGAATCAAAAAGGGTAAGAGGGTAAAGATGAATATTTTTGGATTTTTGGATAAATATTTTGTAAAAACAAAGAATGAAAATATTTTTGGTGTTGCTAACACTTTAGGAAAAGTGTTAATGAACTTTTTGATTTTTGATTAACTAAAAAAAAAAAAAACTGTTTACAAACGGTGGTATATGTGCAAGAATGGATCTGGAAATGCTTAAAACACGCTTACAGCCTCCCCGGCAGCGGCGCCAAAATTTGATTGGTCCCGAACCGTCAAGTTATCTCACGCAAGCTAGCCACTTGTGAATGACCAACCGTAAGAAACTCAAAACAGTTCACACACCAAATGCAATTTAGATCAGAGGAATATAGGGGATTCCTGGGTCGTTAAGTCCCACGGAGGATGAATTGGTGTTAAACAACTTCAGATGTCGAATAATCACTAAGGATAGTGATCAGAAAGGATTTTTAGATATTTATACCTAAAGAAAAGATAAAATTACTATTTTGATGAATAATTAAATGCAAATTAAAGGAAATAAAAGATAGAATATATTAAATAAACGCTATCACTATTTTTAAAATGATGAACGTTTAAAACCTAAAACGTACGTTTAAATAAAATTACGTTAACGTACAAAATAAAACATGAGTTTTAAAAAAATAAAAGGCCTATAAATATGAAAATGATATTTTTACAATCCTAATAATAAAAGAAAATTATTAGAAAAAGAAAATTATTTTTAAAACTATTTATTTAATTATTATTAATTTAAAACTATTTATTAAGTATTTAAAATGCACTAAAATATAAGAAAATACAAAATTAACCTAGAAAAATGAAATTATAACTTAGAAAAATCTAAAATATGATAAAACTTATTTTAAAACTGAAAATATATTTTTTAGACTTTTTATGTATTTATTATTAATTTAATACTATTTAAAACTAATTAAAATGCTAGAAAATATTATTTAAACCAAGAAAATTATGGAAAAATATTTTTTTGGCTTTTTATATTTATCTTAATCTATGAAAATTGAAAACATATTTTTTTAAGCTTTTTCTGATTTATTTGTATTAAAAGCTATTTAAAAAGACTTAAAAACTATTTAAAATAAAGAAAAATAGCAAACAGTGATGGAAAAATCTGAAAAATTCAGGAAAATACTAAAATATTATTCTTAATCTATGAAAAATATAAAAACATATGCTTATGGGGAGGAAAATGCAACTGCAGTGTAACTGCTTATTAATAAGCAATTCAAAATAAGCCAAAGTCCACAATTGAATACCAAATGAACACAGAAGCTAGGTAATGCTAAATTAAGTATATCTAGACTATTTAACAGTACTATAGATCACTAAAGAAGCTTAAATTGGATTTGAGCTTATTGGATTTTTTAAGCAAAACAGTGATCTGATGGCTACTTTAAGCTAGTGCATAAGCTAAACAAATAAGCTAAAGGTAAAAACAGATATAGGGACCTAGAGTAGACCTGGTAGGCTATACAAGAACCAAAAATCAGCTCCTCACAAGCTTGAATGAAGCTTGTGTAAGGGCTGCAATATGCCTGTGCACACTCAGTGAATGCTGAGTGTGTGCACAGGGCATATCATGGCTTATTGGAAGCTGATAAAAAGCTTATTGGAGCTTGATAAAAGGAAAACAAAACTGATATTATTAAACTAGACCTACTGATCTTGCAAATCCCAAAGTCTCATAGATTTTGATGAAGAAATGAACCATTGAGACTTCAACAAAGTTTTGTAAAAACTGGACTTTCCAAATTTTGACTTTTAAAGACAGAAATGGAATTTTGACTTAACTGGAATTTGAGATGATTCTATGAACTGAACATGTTATAATAATCAATGATAAGATGATTTTAGGCTAGAGTACTAAGTTATAAGCAACCTTGATGAAATTCACATTATAACTCCTAACAGTTAACTGTTATAATGAGATTAACATCATTTTGACTTTTTATTAAACAATGACAGGATTTTATGTTTTAACTAAGCTATTAAATGCTAAAGAGATAAGAAACAACAACAGGCAATAACACAGATACCCTCTAACATATGATAATAAGCAGATCCAAACACCACTTTATGTGGACTGTTTTGAAGTTTATTGTTCTAAAACAAGTTTTTAAACCAGGTTATCTATTAATTAACTTATATTAGCTATAATGGAACAGTATTAGACTAAAATTAACATATCTTAAACACATAAATTATGAAATGCAAATTTTTAGGAAATAGCTTACAATATGAGTTCATGCACAGGACTGAGAACTTATAACTGATAACACATCCTATGGCTTCCCAAGAAGCTCTAAACCCATAAGCAATCCAAATATCACCATGCTTCAGCTTTGGTCTTTATTTCCCTTGCTTTTTTATTTTTGACTAATTTTTTAGTGATTTTTGGTATTTTTGAGTTTTGAGTCTAAACTGAGTTTGAATGATTCTAAAAGCTTAGAAAAGCTTTTTAAGAGCTTTATGTGAGCTTATGAGTTCAAATTAACAGATACAAACAACATTAGAACATTATGAGATTTTAAGCTCAAAAATGCATAAACTTGAAAATGAGATTAAGACTTGAAATTGATGATTGGAAAAGGTTCACATACACTTAGATAACTTAAATAAATTACTTGAAAGACTTAAATTACACTAGGAAGCTTAAAATAAAAAAAACGACATACATTAAACTAATCTACACTACTTGGTCTTCTCCTCTGCTTCTTTCTCTTTCTTTATAGCTTTTTTAGATTCTATGTCGACCTCTGAACATATCCCACTTCAATCTAACCATTGGTTTCTTCAAATTAATCAGAACAGTCCATTTGTTATTTTTGGCGGGAAAAGTCATAGATAGCAGGTATTAGCATTTAATGCACTGTGGGTTGGTTTGCAAGGTGGAAAAGTGATGGTGATGGGTAGGTATGAGCTGGAGAAAGTGGGTGGACAGGTGGTAGTGAGCAGGTGGCAGAGATGGAGTGGAAACAGGTGGAGAAGAAGAGGATGAACAGTAGACGCGCGTGTTATTCTTTTAAATATTGGGCCGGGTTTGGTATTTGGGCTTGGCTGGGTATTGGGTTTTAATATATAGGTCCGTTTGGTTATTGTAGCTAGATAAGCCTAAGGACTATTTGTGTAATATGCTGAAAAGTGAGGGACTGAAATTGACAAGTTTCCAAGGTTTACACAAGGGCTAAACTTGCAATATATGATAATCCAAGGACCATACATGTAATTATTTTCCATTTTAAACTTCCAAGGACCAAAACTGTCAAGTTTGATATTCTAGGGACCAAACTTGTAATTTTTCCAAAGTTTACCATAAGGACCAATTTTGTCATTTATGAATAGTACAAGGTTTATTTTTGATAAATTTCCATTTTTAAATTAACCAAGGACTATTTTTGACATTTATCAAACTTTAGGGACTAAAGTTGTCATTTTGTAAATTTTAAACTTTAAAGGGTTTATTTTGACAACTTTTGAATCCCATGGACCTTAAATGACATTTTACAAGTTTTTAAATTACCAGGGACTAGTTTTGACAACTTTTGAAACTTGGGGGACTAAAACTGCCAATTATGCAAACTTGATACGTTTTTCATCTGATTTTGGTATTTTTGCATTTAAAACACATAAAACACTTGTTTGTGATATTTTCATCATTTTGATGCATTTCTGAGTGTTTTCAGATGTTTTTGGCATTCTAAACAGTACAAAAATGATGAGTATTTAGACACTCATCAAGTATCTTGTGATTCGTTTTGGACTTGGATGAGATGAGTTTTAGGAGTTTAGGTGGGAGAGAAGATAGTTAGTAGGCGTTTTTTTTCCCCAATGTGTTATGTTAGGGTTAATGTGCAAATATTTAGGGTATACATGCTATTTTTTCCGGTTGAGAATGTACATGGCTTTTTTGGAGTTGATTCGTGGGCTGCACAATTCGGTTATGGGCTGTATGGATTGGATAATAGGCTTTGATATTAAATCGTGTGGTGGGCTGATGGTTAGGATAAAAATCCATGGACTGTATTTACGAAGTATAACTATCTAATGACATTGTCCAAAAATTTATTTTTTATATACTAGTTTGGTAAATGAGTGATATTTTGGTTTGCTATAAAATTTCACGGAGGGATACAAATTCACGGCTTGTGCTAAAATTTGTATAAAAAATGACTACGGAGTTTTTGTATGTTATTACTTACGAGATATTAGCCGTATCGGGGTATCTCCATATGTGGTCATTACCTTTAGCCGTTGAATCATTGGAGGTTCAATTTCAGCAATTCCCATGAGATATTCGACACCACAAATTGTCAAAAATACTTCACAGTCTAAGCAAAATCCTTGTCAGCGTCAGTCATGATTTTTCAAGATGTTTGCTTATGACAAGAACTTCTCGTGCAAATGGTCGTACACGTTATGATGCTTCCGAAAAGTTTGAAACCATCATGGGGGAGAAACGTGTACTTTGATGTGTTACGGTTAACCTCCAAGGAAAAAGAGTCTATACTACTTGAAATAGTATGGTTTGTGAAGTTGTCTACATATGGGTATTGAATTGGTGATGATGAAGGTGATTTGTTGATGAATCGCTGCATGTTCCCCAAAAACAGATATTCACCAAAACCTAATTTTTCATAGCATATTCAAGCTGACATTGTTTACGGTTTTGTCTTGATTTTGTAAAATCCCGCGAAAGAATCTATTTCTCGGTTTAAATCATAGACTTGTAAAATCCCGTGACAATGGAAACATCCTGGTAATTGTAAAGTGCATTTCCGGATCTATCTTACAGTTTATTCTTGGTTTTGTAAAATCCCGCGAAAGAAACTATTTCTCGGTTTAAACCATAGAATTGTAAAGTCCCGTATTGATGGAACCATCCTGGAGAAAGGAAAGTGTATTTCGAGGTCTTATCTGATGCTGGTGCTACGGTTTCTGTTTCGAAGAAGGGATAAAAGGGTGTACTTCATGAATTGGGTGATTGTATGGATTTTCTTCATGGCAGTTTGGTTACTACATGGTTTTAAGGGGTTATGTGCTTTTAACCATGGTCAGGATGAACATCATTATCAGAGTTCACTTAAAACGTCAAAGGAGGCTAGAGTTGAGCTTTTAACCAGAAGATGTGACAACGGGGTTAATTCACTATTATTTATTTGAGGTTGAAGTGAAATATCATGGGCAAGTGTACTTAGTATCTAAAGGTATCGGGGATGGTTGGATGAAGATTCTTCATGATCCTTGTTCGAGCTTATTATCAAAAATGAAGACTTGGAAATCTAGTTATTGTTGGGTGACTTTTACCTCTTCTTTTTACCACTTGGGGGAATTGGGCTCTTTTCACCACAAAATAACTATCACTTAAAGGAGTTACCTTGTAGTGCTCAGTGTCACATTCAATTGTGGATTTTCAAGAGGTGATATACGTCTAATACTCGATGGTTGGTTGGTTGAAGAGTATAGAGTACTTAGAGATTCAAATGGGCATGAAGTCTCGACACCGCTCTTTGTTACATATGTGCAAGTTTAAGTCACGAGTTCGGGTTAGTTTACTTCAGGGTCAAATTCATCATATTGGGTTTTCTCCATCAGCTTTCACTACAAAGAGCCTACTGAATGATAATGGGGTGGATTACAAGTTTTGCCAAGAGAGCTGAAAAGAGAGAGATTATGACGTATGAACACAACAGTTCATGCCTCGTACTCTAAAGAAAAGAAAAGTGTACGTTTCAGTGCGCTTTATCTTCATAAGAAGAGAAATCTTCTTATGACGTTTGAATACTTCAGTTCAAACCTCATTCTCCAAAGAAAAGAAAAGTGTACGTGTTAGTGTGCTTTATCTTCTGAAGAAGATAAATCTTCTCTATTATGACCATTCTCATCAACATGCTTCATACTTTTTCCATGCGCTAATTCATCAAGTGAACCGAACTACCTATGATTGTTTTCTTACTCCACTTGCTCAACTATAATGACGATGGCGACATCATGCGCTAATTTTGCGGGGGAGAAGTGTGAATTGATTACTTTTGGATGATTTCACTTATTCAATCAAGAATGGCATCTTCGTATGCAATTCTTGAGGGGGAGAAGAAGTATGATAATTCTGCATGGTTGATTGTTATTAGAGAATAAATTGTCAAACGGCTCGAAACTCATGTAAGAACCGAGCTTCTTCTTGTCGGGTCATCTTTACATGTTGTTTCTTCTATGAGCCGCTAGTTGACATCTTCACACGGGCTGATATGATTAATGACAAAGTGCTTCTAACTGTTGGGTTGATTTCTTTGATGAACATCTTTCTGTTCTTGTTTGATTGGGAGGGATTTTAGTTAAGGATATTTGCTACACATAAGGTAATTGGAACGCATTTGGTGAGATGAAGATGTTAACTTTCTATTCCCCAACTGGACAATCTTGAAGAAGGTCGAGTATACAGTCGGTTCTACACTTTCTGCTGCGTGTTAGAAGACTAAATACGAGTTGCATTTAACAATCTAAAGACTTCTTCTTAATCTGGGCATTTATTAAAAGATTGTCGGTTTAGGGGAGAGCACTAATTGGGGGAGAGTGAAAAGCCAGATTTAATCCCCAATTAGACTTGCTCATACTCTTCAGCAAGTTGATTCTCACAAAGATTAAAAGTGTTCTTCTCAAAAGATTTCTAGTACATGGGCTTATAATATGTTGTTGATTCTGAGGTGTCAAAACCATCAAGGGGGAAGGAGACTCACATCTAAACACAAAGCGAGTAAACTTGATGAACTTAATTCTTCTAAGTGATTGAAGATATCCCGGGAAGACAAATGTCATGACCGCAGAGAAACTCAAGGTTTTACTCATCAAGGATTTCAGTGTTATTATTCCAACGACGTGGGGGAAGTGATGTAAGAGAAAGTTTCTGAAGATAAAAAGAGGTACACTAGTGTGTGATGATTTTGATGTTATCGCAATCATCAGGGGAGAGAGAATTGTGTACATTGGGGGCGCTCAGCTGTCTCACTTGAGAGCTTAATCAGTGATTCAGAGATATAATCACTTATTCCAGAGTTGACGTCCGTAGAGATAGTCATCCGCAGAGATAATCAGTGATTCGGCCTGCTTCTTCAATGTTATCGGTTATTCTCTCTTTGGGCATCCGGGTACTTCGGGTTCGTGAGCTTCATACACTTTCTTCAGGGGGAGAGAAAAGTATACATCGGGGTTATTCTTTGGCTATTGGACTTAATCTGCTACTTCGATGGTATAAGTTTCTTTGTCTTCGGGTATGTGTATTCGGGTTCGTGAGCTCTAGTCTAAGAGACTGACTGCATCAATTCATCTACTTGGGGGAAGTGGTCTCTTGACAACTCGTTGGGGATGCATAGCTTTAGATTTCAGTGGTTATGAAATTTGAAAAGATTATTTATGAGTAGGATGATACGTTGCTGTTCTTCTTGATGATATAACCCCAAACGGAGACTTACAATGATCCTACTTATATGGAGCAGCAAGATCGATGATATGGTGTGCGTCTTTGTGCATCTGGCTAAGGCAATCTTGAAAGAAAGCTTAGAATCTGCTCAATAAGAAGATATACGGTTTGGGGGGAAGCTACCAAAGTCTCACTTTCAAGTGGCTCAATTTCTTTATTCGATTCAAGAGCCTTGGAAGATTTGGTGGTGAATGTTTAAGAGATGATGACTTCTGTCTTCTACAACGGGGCTGCTCGATATCCTTATCTCGGTACTCGTATCATCATCTTCTTTAACTATATCATCTAAACTATGTTTGTAAATATTTTTCAAAAAGCAAAATACAAAAATATAAAACCAACAAAAAGAAAATAGAAAAATATAAAACCTTCAAAAACCCATAAAAATCAGAAAATTTGAAAAAAAAAATACCAAAAATATGTTTTCTCAAGACATGTCTTCTGGTATCGATAACATCTGCGGTCTTAGAAATGCCATTCAATAATGGCACGGGACCATAGATGAAGTTCGAGCAGAAGGTGTAAATATTCCTTTTCTAAACATGTCTCAATATATGGCTTACAGTTATTTCAGACTATAACCCGCACTTCAAAAATGATGGCTTGCAGTTATTTCAGAATGTAACCCGTGCTTAAACTATGGCTTGCTATTATTTCTGATAGCAACCCGCTCTTCAAGAAAGGAAAGTGCTACGCTAAACCTATTTTCAAATATTTCGTGCACTTATCCTAAAACTATTTGAGGAAAGTATGTCGAAGGACTGATGTTCCTGCACAAATGTTTTTCCGTCTAAAATTCTTCAAAATGGTGATAAATGAGTTGCTTGTAAATCAATCAGTTTCAGAGTTGTTCGTAAAAATTGAAAACTCAATCAATGACTTCAGCGCTTTTAAACTTTTCAGAAAAATAAGTCATTGATTGAGGGGGAGAATGTTTTCAAATTTACATCATCTAACGGGCTTTCTTAAATATCCTATATGCTTAATTAAAAATGATGTTAACCTATGTTGAAGGACTAGGTGCCCAGGATATGATTGTTAGGATTAGATGATTAGAGTTTGATGAACACATAATTCCCATACTTTATATGAACTGATTGATATGTTGAATTGACTTTTATTAGTCAAACGCTGTTTGGTGATGTCGACCACCATATATCTATATGTATGTTCACTAACGTATGCAGATATCATGGTATAAAAGAATGTTTCCGATCCGGATCCCACAATTGAAGATGATTGGATGCCGAAAGGAAAGGGTAACTATATCTTGTGTTGACAAATGAAGAAACGGAGCTTAATTGGACTTCTATGAAGAGTTGGCATGGAAAAATGCAACGTAAGAGGTCTCACTGCATCAGCAGATGGTTTTCTTCTAAGTGATTGAAGAAATGGAGCTTAATTTGACCTCAGTTGGCATTAAAATGCAACGTAAGAAGTCTCACTGCATCTGTAGACGGTTTTCTTCTAAGTGATTGAAGAAATGGAGCTTAATTTGACCTCAGTTGGCATTAAAATGCAAAGTAAGAAGTCTCACTGCATCTGCAGACGGTTTTCTTCCTGCCCTACAACATCAACAGAAGCTTCTCAATCACCCAACGTATTTTTGTGCAGGACAAGTAGTGGATGATAACATTTTTTAAACAATCTTTTAAATAATATTGTTTTGAAAAATGGAAAAATACTGTTTTGAAAATTAATTGGACTTAATTTTGAAAATCACCGGACTTTATTTTATCAAAACCTAAGTCACTCAATCTTTGACTACTGTCATCGATTTAGGGGGAGAGTGATTTAAAATAAAATATTTTCAAACGATATTTCTTCAAAAAAGTCCGGTTTGTACAATAATAAGTGGTGATCTAATGATTTAATGTTATGTCATGGTATGATTTTTTTTTTTAGAATCAAGATCTTACAAAATGAAACTTTTTCTGTTCTTGTTTGATTGTGAAATTGTTTTATTTTACTTAAAGATCTCTTAAAAACTATCATACCTGACACTAACAATATTTAATGTCTTAAATTGATCCTTATCAGTCATTTTTCAAAATTAAATGTTGCCACGTCTTTCCCTAAACTTTTCTAAATGATTTAAATCAAATGGGATCACAAATCTCAAATGGTTTGATATTTTTGATCGGGGGAGAGATCGTGAGTTAAATCTCAAATCTGTTCAAATGGAATTGGTTTTAGTCCTTTAAAGGCACTCCTGTCTCCATGTGCCAAATGACTTCAAATATACAATGCACATGTTGAGGAGGAGGATTTATCCAAAAACAAGATGAGTTTTTAAACCTGTCCACATTTTCTCCCATGTTTTCTAAACCTTGTTAAATCACTTGGGATCCAAAATCTCAAAGGGTTTGATATTTTTGATCGGGGGAGAATTTGTAATTTAATATGAAATTTGATAAAAGATGATCATTTTGATTCAAAAGTGTTAGTTCTCTCTAATATGTGCTAAACTCTTTCGTTTATCGATGCACATATTGAGGGGGAGCGAATGGTTTTTTAATGGCTTGTGTGATCGTAAAAGTACTTCAAATGAACTCTTTCCTCTATGTGATAAAATGATTTCAAATATCCTACGCACATATTGAGGGGGAGAATTTACCAAGAAAATCAAATGGCTTTTTCTATGAAAATTGTGATCAAAGAAAATATTTCAAAGTCCTCTTGCCTCCATGTGCTAAACAATTTCTAAATCATATGCACATGTTGAGGGGGAGGTTTTCTAAATGATCAAAACTATTAAGGTACAAAATTCTTTGATCTCGTATCAAAAGTACCTTGTTTGATTTTCCAAATGATTTATCTACTGGTTTCAAGAAGAAAAGAACAATACCAAAAGACCGACCAATTTACTTTATGCATGGTGTTATAAGCATGGTTAGGTTAGGTACTTGTTCCCACGATCCGCCAGAACCGGAGGGATCTACCCAGGGACAATTCACTAGATAGTGTAGAGTCCTTAGGTATGATGAAAAAAGGAGAAAAGTGAGAAATGGGAAGAGTGCCGATTGAGATAGAGCTAGAACTAGAATAAACCCAACAAGGTTCTAGTTATGAAATCTTGGTAAGCACTGAAGGGGTTGAAGAATGAAAAAGAATTGAATGTGAAAAAGGGTGAAAAGAAATAGCCCTCCAATAATTCAACCATAGGGCAGTAACCGGGTTCAATTCATATGCTACTGGTGGTTACTAAGGTAACACTGGTATTGAAGACAAGACGTCATGGACCCAGTGAACCGCTCAAGTTCCTCTTAAAACGGCTTTTTCATTCTCACGGGGAACCGACCTTATCTATCAACTTTCTCTTAGAGATTGTTGATATTGAAAAGGAGACCCTCTCCCTAGTCTCCGGCATAGGAAACCAAATGTGTACAATTGAGTCTAGAGCCAAGAGATCATCCACAATATCTCATTAGGACACAAAATTAATGAAGACTTGTTGTTTCACACAATGTGGAAAGTAAGAATATATTGAGAGTCCTACGCATTATCCTTGTGGTAATTGCCAGAACATCCGAGTAATATATAACAATATTCATGATGAAGATGGAAAGCCTTCTAGAGCCAACATCAATCAAGCTCTTGGAAGGTGGCATGTGAGATCTTTCATAAGATCAAGCTTGTGACAACTGGATAGAAACAATGGGGCGATTCACTTATGAATCAACCTTGGTCCAGGAAATGAATTGACAAATACTTTTGGAAAAACCGTTCGATGTGCAAATCTTCTTTTCTCTAGCACATCGAATGTGTATTCATTTTTAAACACAAAAAGTATCTCTGATTGAAAAAAAGCCTTTGGAAAAACTGTTCGATGTGCGAATCTCCTCTTTTTTCTAGCACATTGAATGTGTACTCTTTTCGAATACAAAAAGTATTTTTGATTGAAAATTGATCTTTCTTATAAAACCTTCGTCATATTGCAAAACTCTTTCTTCAAGCAATATGCGATTGTTTTCAAATCAATTTTTCATCAATCAGTGAATCTCAATTCGCTGGTTCACTCACTCCGTGTTGTCTTCTTTGAGACGTTCCGGTTTGAGAACAGCTGCGAAACCCTGTCAAGGAGGTTCTTCGGAACTCTACCTGATCACAGGCTGTACTTGTACTGATCAATGGGGAACCGTGGGCCGTGTACCTCAATTCAACGAAAGTGATCAAAGACACTTCTGTGTGTTTTATTGCTAACTGTTGCTCACAACATTCACACTTAATTGAAGAAATCATGACTGGTGCATATCTACATAACCTGGCTCTGATATTTTTATATTATGCTTCTGCTACGCTGCTGCAAATATCATGAACCAGTAAACCTTCCGCTACTCTGATGGAAAGATGTCATGATTCAAAAGTGTGAGCATGTCGGTCCAAAAGTCACAACATCACATAAAGGCAACACAACTATGGATGATCCAGAGAGATTTGTTGTGGCTGATGATCTCAAAGAAAGCTCGAAGATCATCAAAGATGTGGATCAGTTAAAGGCCTCCACTAAAAGTACAAATCAATGCGGACTTTGAATAATCACTACTAAAGCACAAAGATGCAGAAGTTGAAGAATTCAAGTCTACGAGCTCAAGACTGAAGATTAAATAGAATGCTAGGATTCAAAATGTAAAACATGGGGTGACCTCCCTTAGGGGGAGATTGTTAGGAATTGGAAATTCCATTGTGAAGAGTCGGTCACCCCAAATATTATCTAGCATAAGTTAGCTCGTAGACTTGTAGTGATTTACGTTATTATGTAGTTAATTAGTTAGTCAGTAGCGTAGAATAGTTTAGTGTAATACCATGGAGGAAGGATGGGTCTTTACCCACTGTATACCTGATCCACAGGCCGATAGGAGGTCGTTATGTCTGTAACTATAAATACCCCTTCCATCCATGGAAGGGGTGGAGCTTTTATTTAATCTAACATTCCATATTTTGTGAAGCAAGTCTCTACCAAGAAACACCCTCTCATCTACTTTCTCTCTCTAATGGCAAACATGTATTTGGATCATCCAAGACCACCCGAATCATCATAACACAATAAATATTTCGATCCTACAGTTTACCAATGGATTGATTGGTTGAGATGTGATCAACAATTCTCATGATATATTCGACACCACTGAATGTCAATGATACTTCACAGTCTAAGCAAAATCTTTCAAGAATCTTCAACGTCAGTCATGATCTTTCAAGATGTCTGCTTATGACAAGAACTTTTCGTGCAAATGGTCGTACAAGTTAATGATGCTTCTGAAAGTTCGAAACCATCATGGGGGAGAATCGTGTACTTTGATGTTTTACGGTCAATCTCAGGGGGAAGTAGTGTATACTACTGGACTTAGTATGGTTTGTGAAGTTGTCTACATATGAGTAAAGAATTGTTGATGATGTTTGTGGAAACGTAGAGGGGGTGAATACGTTACCGTTTAAAAACTTTAGATCTTTAGTATCAAATCGCTTATGAAGCTTGTTATAATATGAAAGTACCAATTATTGTTTGTGACTAATATAAAGCATGGTAAACCAAGTTGTCACACAATCATGAACATCAAACCACATCACAAACAATAGTATAGTGCAAGTATAAAAGTAAAGAGATAAAGAAAGGAAAGTGCAAACCGAACACGAGGATTTATAGTGGTTCGGTCACGGATCTCCTTTCCGCCCTACTCCACTCCCTGAGTACCCAACTCGAGAGTTACTTCACTAAATCAACAAGCTCCCTTCTCGGCGGAGAAAACCTTACAATCGTCGCTTACACTTTTTCCGATACAAAGCTAAATACCGGGTTCTAGTTCGAGGTAGAACCAACCTAACGTCGCCTATACAATATTTCCGACACTAAGCTAGATGTCGAGTTCTTTTACAAGGGTACAACCACTCCCAATATGTTTTATGGCCCAACATAACAAACCTTGTGTTTTATGGCACAAACACATAAACCATCTAATCTAGTTTGGTGAAAGTGTTGTTATGATGCAATGATGTTTACACTAATGATCCATGACACAAATGTCTAATGGATATGAATGACTACTTCTAAATGAACTTCCATTGATAGGAAGCCTTCATGATGAAGATCACAAGTTCCCTAAACTTGTTGTGATAGATCTTCAGCTTGTGATGAGTGGAGATGGCTAGATCTCCAAGCTTTCTTTGGTTGATCAAGATGTAGAGTATGCTTACAACAAAGATGAATGTTAGAAGCATTATGATCATGTGATGGTGAGGGAGATTAATGTATGTTTCTACATTGTTATCTACAGATCTAAATGATGCAAGAAAGGTAGAGAGAAAGTGTGTTGAAGGGATGAATAAACAACTTGGTTTGGCTTGCTATTTATAGCCAAAATGGACAGGAGCGTCCACGGACCACGGAACCCTTAAAAGGGTTCCGCCCGTGTACCATTTTGGTACCGTGGGGGTCTGACAGCAAGATTACCAAAATCTTGCCAAAGTCAACCAAATCCATCCAAGATTGTGTAAGCTATGTAGAGTCCAAATCTAAACAAAATATTTTATGAAATCTTTTAGAGATTACAAAGATGATGCATGCCATGATGTAACATGTATTTCCATTTTAAGATTAAAAGGTTTATCAAAGTAAACTTGTAAAATGTATTATGTAACTAGTTAATGAAATGTCTAGTTACCTTTTGAAATACTTGTGAATGCAAAATGTAAAATGAGGTTCTAAATAGAATGGTTAACCTATTAAAATACTTAGTGACTCTAAACGTATTTTAAACATTCTATATGATTTGTTAATGGGTTTGATCATGATGCCACATAACAAACATGTACGAACCTGTGTTGTAACATACGAGGACTTGAGACATCGAGAGGTGTTGAATGTATGTTGAGACAAATGTAATCACAAGTAACTTGTACATTTTACGTTATGTATTACAAGTTACATGTTTGTCATCAATCAAAACAAACGAGACTGTATAGATTAAATATCGTAATATTTGCACTAACAATCTCCCCCTTTTTGATGATGACAAAGATATGTGAGTGTAAATAGAAAGTAAAATGTAAAAGGTTACTTGTATCCTTACTACCTTTACATTACCTTCTCCGTTTACACTCTTCTCCCCCTTTTTTCGAAACAAAAAGGGCGTGTCCTTGGAGTTTAACTTTATTTCTCCCAAAAAGGCGAGCTTGCATCATCCCTAGTGAAGTTAAACCGTCCACTTCAATCCGTCCCTTGTTTGAAAGCGGATCCATGGATCAAATAAAGAGGCTTAACCTACATCAAGGTTAGTTTTATGCAACAAAAATTATGAGAAATTTATGAAAAAGAAAAATGCATAGCAATGTTAGCCTATTTTCTCTACTTATTATCGAAGCACAAATGCTTGTTTGAAAAGTGAGAATGATGCTAAATGCGTGCATGCTTGTTGATCCCAGTTGAGCAAACGATCTAATATAGAAACTGACTAGTAACAAAAGCTTATCAAGTATTACGCGGAATTTAACACTTGATCTTAAGAAGAAGAACAATTAACTTTCAACACCTCAATATTATTTATTAATACGAATACTCTTACAGTATTAGGGTTTTGCAACCTTGAAGTGAAAACGACTTTAGATATAAAAAATACACACATATCTAACCTAGCCAAGGACCTCCTTTTATAGGATAAGGAGTCCTATACAATATACAATACGTATCCTACAAGATAAATATCTTTTCCATATTTATCTGATACAATACACTAACCGACTCTATAGAACTAGCAGTGCTTACAATACTATCAGCAGTTACTCAATACTACTAGCCGCGGTTATCTTCATCAGTGGTTACTCTTCTTCTGTCCATGGTTATCTTCAAGCTTGTCCGCGGTTCCAACACTTAAAGTAATTCATCATACAAGGAACCTAAAACCCAACAATCCTCCCCTAAACTTGACAAATTCCAACAGAATTCTCAAGTTTCTTTTAAGCTCAAAACATCTGATGTGGAGGATGTAGCCAAACACTTACTTTTAAGTATCTTCTCATACTTCTTTAGCAAGTCATAAGCTTGACTATCATAGGACAATAACATCTTGAAACAACCTGGCTTCAACATCTGAGTAATTATTGCTGGATGATTATTCAGTTTAGGATACTCACCTTCTACAAGCATATAAATAATCTGTCCAGAAACAGTTAAGACATGAACTCCACAAGTTTATATAAAAACCAACGAGTAACTTGACCATTGTAGAGTCCTTGCCATTCTGGTTCATTATGAGTAGGCTCAAATAGAATCTTCAAATTATGATACATCAGCCTCTCATGATAATCATCAGGATGTACTTCACCAAAATTCTTCTTATAAAGTACCCAAAGATGCATCAAATCATCTCTATCAAAATATTGAAGCATTTGAGAAAATTTATTATACTCAGAAACATCATTATTGAGTCTTTGAATTTTCCAAACTCCTTCACTGCCATCTAAAAGATTAAACTCATAAGAAATAATTTGATTCACTTCAGCAACAACTTTCAACTTCTTAGAATCAGATGTTTCTTTAACCACAGACTTTCTTTTTCGTTTACTCTCCATCCATGCATCATGATCTTTTTCCCACTCTTTTTCCTTTTGAGAATCCATCGGACAGAAATCATCATTATTAATTCTCATACATCTCTCATAGAGTTCCACCATTCTTTTTCATACGCCTCAAAGCTTTCAAAACAGCAAGACCAGGTCGTTTCACTCTTTCCAAAACCAAGACCCGATGCTTTAATCTCCGAATAGTTTTACCCTGAAGCACAGTGACCTCCTGTAGACTAGAAATCTTATCCTCCATTTTAGAACACTGAACCGTCAATTCATTAATACGTTCAAGAATATCCTCCCCACTTCGACCTGTGTTAACTGGTCCGAGAGGTGGATCATCGAAAAAGTCGTCATGTACATAATCATCAACCGTCAATTCAGCATCAGGTTCCAATCTATCCTCATCACTTCGAGCTGTGTGAACTGCTCCGAGCGGTGAATCCTGGGATACAAAAGACATAGCACCAGACCGAGCCTGATCATCTATGCACCCTATAGCAGCCAGTTGGCTAGGGATACCTCCACCTGTGTTAAGCTCTAAAGAACTTTCCACATTAGGAGTTGCCAAAGGTTGGGTCTTAGTGATGTTTCCACTATCCTGACCAGCATCTAAGCATGAATCAGTAGTGGAAGCCCTTCCAATCATGTCACCTCCACACCGTGTGACAGCCGCATTAACCAAACCACTAGCACTAGCTTGAGGAAGCTGAGTGCCTTCTGTTCTGTTATCCTCATGTTCCTCAGAATCAGTAGGAAAATGTAACATATGAGGAAACAAAGGAACATCAGGAATAACAACGTTCGGTGGCAGATTCCTCATATAGGCAAACACGCGAGGAATCATACGATTTATTTCATACACTCTAACATGCTCAATAGGATCCTGAATTTGTCGTTCCACAAGCAATTGAACAAATCGAGGATACAAATAATACTTTCCCTTCTTCCTAATATTCTGCACTAACCCCTCATAAATCATTCTAGACCAATTAAATTTCCTCCCATCTGACAAACAAATAATAGCAGTAGCAATCTTGGAAGGAAAATCATTAAAACCTGTGGTCTTATTACTCATACACATCAACAAAGTGTGAATCAAAAACTTCCATTGTTGAGAAAACAGATTCTTAAAAAATTGTACCTTTTCACCTCTGTATGTGTAGCCTAATCTCTCTAAACCAGCCACAATCTCAACATCAGAAAGATTATCAACCCCATCAGCATCATCAAGCCGCAAAATGTCTCGAATAAGCTCCTCAGAAACCGAAATAGCATGCTCATCCACCCTAGTACTAAAAACCTCCAATCCATTAACCACTTCAATTTTAGCATTCTTCCAAAACTGTCGAATATAGGCTTTAAAAATGGTAGGTTCAACCGTTAAAGCAAAATGGATCGAACTATGAGTAAGGAAATCAATCATTTGATGAAACCCTTCAGAGCGAGCATCTTTAGTAAGAAGAGCAACAAGATTATGTGAAGTGGAGTACGTCTCAGGCATTTTCTGTGAATCCATTAATGATGTGAATACGGTGGGTTTGTGAAGAAATCAATAAAAGTGATTAGGGTTTAAGGATATGGAGAAGTAGAAGTGGTTGTGAATTTAGAGAAAGTGATCCATCCGTGATTTGATAAGTAAGATATACTTTTGCCAATGTGTCAAAAACGACCCCTGAAGTATCAAAACAGATAAGCATACTATCCGTGCTTCCACAACATCTGTCCGTAGTTGAAATACTCCATCAGTGGATGCAGATAACACTCCTTCCAACTGCACAACATCATTAGAGCAAGCAAATCCAGGCCAATTGGAATGGTATCTCACAAGATAAGAAGGATTACAATGTACACAAAACTATCATAATTTTTTTTTTTTTTTTTTTTTTTATTGTTTTTTTTTTTTTTTTTTTTTTTTTTTATTTTTTTTTAACACAAACATAAGCAGCAAACACACTAGCTCCTTATGCAAAGACATCCTTCTTTCCTGCAAGACAACACAAAACAAACACAAAGACAAAGAGTATGATTGTCAGTGGTTAGAAATAGCCAGAAGTGGTTACAAATGACCTATCCGAGGTTAGAACAGTAAAGTCAACATAGTCAACTTCTAGAATATATCTCAGCCCAATCCCCAAGAACCTCATTAACTTTCCAACCACATCTAACCTGCCCCTTAGTTACTTCAGTAACCCTAATCCTCACTTATAAAAAGCACCCATATATCATATAACGCCCAAACCAATCAAGAGATAAAACCCTAATTGCTCCAAAATTCCCAATTAACCAAAATGTGGAACCCTAGTTGGAACAAACCAGAAGTGGTTGATCTAACCACCACCTCATCCTCTTCATCATCTTCATCATCAAGTGAAGATGGAAGCCCATGGCTAACCTATTTGCCTCCACTAGAACCAAGACCAAGAAAATCTCCATTTCTCCCATCATCGGAAGATGATAGTGTGGTGGATCCAAGTGATGCTTCAGAAGACTCTGATAACTCTTCTAAGAAGAGACCTTCAAACACCAAACCTTCAACCTCTAACCCTCATCCAAGACCTCGAGCAAGAAACCCACCACTCCCTAGTAACAGAGAGGTGGTTCTTGGTCTGAGAGTACCAAGTCATGGTACTTCTTCACACAGCGTAACCAGGAAGGGAAAAGGGAAGATGGAGTAAGTTGCTGAATGGTGGTAGGAGTAGATGGAGCACAAGAAGATTATCATATCAGCCATCTATCTGCCAATATCAGCTTCAGCTTCTTCGTTTGCATCAATCCATCCTTTCCATTTTGATCCTTAGCTGCTTCGTTTGCATATGATAAATGCATATCCAGCATTCAAACGATATCAGCAAGGATAGTAGTAGTAGAAATATTAGGAGAAAATCATGTATAGTTGTAGTCGTTATTCAGCACTTGAAGTTTCATTGTAAGCTGTAAGCTGTAAACTGTTTTGTTGAATGAACAATGAAATTTCAATACTTCTTGCATCTCTATAATGATTTAGCATTTTCCTGCACAATGATTAGAGAAAACACAGAACAACTAGCAGAGGATAGACCAACTCTATCAGTGGTTAGCAGCAACACTTATCAGTGGTTAGAAACAACACTATCAGTGGATATAAAAGAGATAGCAATACATAAGATTACATAATAACAGTCCAATACTTTTACAAGCTTGTACAAAACAATTTGAGTAAATTAGAGAAGTAGCATTCCAATACTAACAACAAGATACTGAAACCTCCCCACATCAAAAGCTTTTGTGAGAAGATCGGCAACATTGAAATCAGTATGGATTTTTACCATTTGAATCAATCTTTTCTCATTACAATCTCTAATAAAATGATGTCTGATCTCAATATGTTTAGTTCTAGAATGTAAAACAGGATTTTTGATAATGCAAATTGTACTGTTATTATCAATGTAAATCTTAGTATGCATAAAATTATACCCAAAATCCAGCAATTGATTCTGAATCCATAGAACTTGACCACAGCAACTAGCAGCAGCCACATATTCAGCCTCAGTTGTAGAATTTGCCACAATAGTTTGCTTTTTACACTGCCAAGAAATTAATCTGCTTCCCAAGAACTGACATCCTCCAGTGGTAGACTTCCTATCCAGACTAGCTCCAGCATAGTCACTGTCAGTGTAGGCCACCAAATCAAAAGGAGAATCCTTAGAGTACCAAAGGCCCAGTTTAGGATGACCTTTCAAATACCTAAAGATCCTCTTAACAGCATTCATGTGTGAGGTATTGGGTGTAACTTGAAATCTTGCACACACACATACTGAGAACATAATGTCTGGCCTAGATGCAGTCAGATACATCAAAGATCCAATCATGGATCTGTACAACTTCAGATCAACTTTGGGACTCCCATCATCAGGTAGTATAGGTTTCTGAGTCTCCATAGGTGTACTAGCACTTTTGACATCTTGAAACCCAAATTTCTTCAACACATCTGCTACATATTTATCTTGACTAATGAAAATACCATCAGTCCTTTGTTGAACCTGTAGCCCCAAAAAGAAAGTGAGTTCTCCCATAGAACTCATCTGAAACTTATCATGCATAAGTTTCTCAAAATCTCTGCATAGCTCCTTGTTTGTAGACCCAAAGATGATGTCATCTACATAAACCTGAACAAGTAAAATATCATCTTTGTGCTTTCTAATGAACAAAGTTTTGTCAATCAGTCCTCTCTTAAACCCATTGTCCATCAAATAAGTAGATAGGCATTCATACCATGCCCTAGGAGCCTGATGCAGTCCATACATAGCCTTCCTCACCCTGTAAACCTTGTCAGGATGATCAGGATCTTCAAAACCAGGAGGTTGACAAACATATACCTCCTCATCAATAGTGCCATACAAAAATGCACTTTTAACATCCATCTGATACACAACAAAATTCTTGAATGAAGCATAAGCCAAAAACAATCTAATAGCCTCTATCCTTGCAACAGGTGCAAATACTTCATCATAGTCCAAACCTTCAGTTTGTGTGTATCCTTGAGCAACCAATCTTGACTTGTTCCTCACTACAATTCCTCTTTCATCCATTTTGTTTCTGAATACCCATTTAGTTCCAATAGCCCTCTTCCCATTTGGAAGATTAACCAATGTCCAAACTTCCTGAAGTTTGAACTGAAGAAGCTCCTCTTGCATTGATTCAACCCATCCTTCTTCTGTTATAGCTTCTTCTATTCTCTTGGGCTCCTTTTGAGATAGAAAACAAGCAAACAAGCAATTTTGCAGATCTTTATGACTGTTTCTTTTGTGAAGAGATCTTGCAAAGAACCCATGTTCAGGAAAGGGTTCTGAATTCTTTACTCTGCTTCTTGTTTGAACTGGAGTATTCAAATTTCCAAGAATCTGTTCCTTGGGATGAATTTTGTGAATTCTGGTAGAGGTAATTGGACTTTCATTTATAACAGTGTCCAAATTAGTCAAATTAGCATTGAAGAATTCATCCAAGTCTTCATCATCAGTAGGAGTATCCATCTCAATTAATTCAGGCATATCAGGATCATGTGGATACTCCTCATTAGGATATAGTGGCTTTGGATAAGGTCCAAAGAAAGTACTATCATCAGTGCTTGCAGCAGGAATAGTATTTGAACTATCAGTGGTAGAAGATGGCTTGTCAGCATTTACAGATGGCCTATCAGCACTTACAGTAGGCTTAGCCGTGCTTGCAGACTGCTTTTTCTTCTTTTCAATTTCTTCTACCGACACTGAGTTATCTTGCACCAACTCATCTTTATCTTGATGATGATCAACTTTGCTTCCAGTATTATGTATATCATCATCCGAGGGACCTTGCTTGTGAATGATGGAAGGAACAGTACCAGTTTTCCACTTTTCAACCAAATAGAACTCTGTTGGAGAATCAGCTTCCTTTGAAGATTTATCTACTTCAGAATCCTTTTGTAAACCTGCATCAGCATTAGTGGATGTTCCTGCAATGATAGGCTCATAATTCATAGATTTGGTTAGCATATCAATGTTAAACAACCAGTCTGGTCCTTTGGTCTCAACACTAGGAGTCTTTTCACTGAATTGAACATGTAGGTTTTCTTCAACAATTCTAGTCCTCCTATTGTATACTCTAAAGGCTTTACTATTAGTGGAATAGCCTAAAAAGTATCCATCATCTGCTTTCTCTGAAAACTTGCCTAGGTAGTCTATGGTATTCAAAATGGTAACAGGACACCCAAAAGGTTTTAGGAATGCAATCATTGGCTTCCTACCATGTAACAGCTCATAGGGGGTCTTGTTATGAGGCTTCACTACCTTACTTCTGTTTTGCACATAACATGCAATTCCTACAGCTTCAGCCCAAAAGGTAGTTGGTAACTTAGATTCTGACAACATAGTCCTTGCAGCCTCAATTAGTGTTCTATTTTTCCTCTCAGCTACACCATTCTGTTGTGGTGTTCTAGCAACACTAAACTGTCTTTCAATACCTTTATCTACACAGAACTGATTCATCACATTATTCTTAAACTCAGTTCCATTATCACATCTGATTACTTTGACCTTATGACTTACTAGATTTTCTATCTTAGTAATGAAACTCTTAAGAATCTCACTAGTCTCACTCTTAGTAGCCAAAAAGTATACCCAAGAAAATCTACTATAATCATCAGTGATAACTAGGCAATACTGCTTATGGTTCAAGCTTCTAACAAAAGTTGGTCCAAATAAGTCCATATGAAGCATAAACAGTGGTTGTGTTATGGTGTTTACAGTTTTGGTCTTACAAGAGGCTCTATGTTGTTTTCCTTTTTGACAGGCCACACACAGTTCCTTACACTCAAAAACCTTTGAAGGTAACCCTCTCACTAAGTTTCCTTTTACCAGTTTATTGATTGTTTTGAAATTTAGATGACCTAGCCTTCTATGCCACAATATTGACTCATCAACTGATGCTTTAGCAAACAAACATAAGGACCTATTAGGAAGAACATTTTTAAGATCAAAACAGTATATATTTTCCTTCCTAGGTACCCTAAGTTGTATAAACTTCTCATCAGGCATCTTAAACTCAGGAGATAACACCACACACTCAGTTTCCCCAAAAAGTACCCAGTTTTTCTTATCACACATTTGAGAAACACTGAATAAATTGTACTTTAGTCCCTGTACCAAATAGACCTTTTCAAAGTCTAGCTTCCCTATTCTGATTGTGCCTCTGCCAAGAATCTTTCCTCCCTTTGGATCATTGCCAAATGCCACATATCCTCCATCATAAGCTTCAAAATCTTCCAAATTGCTTCCATCCCAAGTCATGTGCCCAGAGCAACCGCTATCAAATACTCCTTTATCTTTTAGCTCAGTTTGAAGATTGCCCTGCACATAAGATTTCAAAGATTAGTTCCTCTTTTGGACCCAAGTCAGTACTGACTTGGGTCTGCCCTGTGCATCAAAATATTCAAATTTTGTTAGGTCCATTGATGCACAGTTGACATATGGTAAAACCTTTGTCTTAGGCTTCCATTGCCAACTTGCTAAGGCCTTAACAACATAAAAATGATTCCCAACCACTGTATCAGTTATCACCTTTGGAATTTTTAAAACTTCTTTTGAATCAGTGGTGATTTTTGGCTTATCAGTGGTTTGACACTGCTTAGCCGCGTTTACATTTTGCTTAGCCGTGGTTGGAATCCATTTTTGTGTAGCAGTGACAATAGATTTTGTATTCCCATTCCTCATCAGCACTGCTCTTGGAATCATGTTTCTTTTAGGATGAGGGTGTGTTTTATTTGAAAAGTTTTTATGATTCACCCTCCTCCATTGATTCCAAACTTGTGGTCTGTTTTTATCACAATTCCTCTGTAAATGGTCAAAACTACCACACACAAAACAAGCCTTATTAACACATTGAAACTCATCACCTAATCTGTTAGAGATTAAACCATTTAAGTTTCTTTGATTTCCCCTAGGTTTAAATTGTTTCATATGTTCCCTAGGAATTTCTCTGTACTCTACAACTCTCTTGGTAACTTTAGCTCCAAATCTAGGTACAGAATTGACTTGTTTAGAATCAACTTTCTTAACTGGCTCTATCTTTTCAGACTTAGTTGATTCAATACTAACATCCTCAGAATCTGATTCCCAATCTTCAATTATGGGAGCACCAGATAACTTAGCAGAACATATCTTAGGTAATTCAGTCTTATTTACTTCTTCAACAGGTTTATTAAAACTGAACTCACTACTAAATGACAGTTCTTTAACTGGTGGTGCATGTTTCATTAAAGGGGGTGGTGGCATATCATTGTAACCTATACCAGTACCATCTCTAAGCTGTCACACCCCCAAATTACCTGTTTTGCAGCGGAATGGAATTCCTGGGGATTGACTGTCATAGCACCACAATCACAGTTATATTGAACGACCTAAAGTGTCGTTTGAAAAGAACATCGTTTGATTTATTAAAACAATCAGAGTTTACAAAGTAGGTCCCAAATGTAAATCAACTTGTGCGGAAATAAGTTTGTTACAATTCAAACGATGTTTTAAAGTACGTAAAACCCAAGTGAGACGCGTCGTCATCGCGACTCCATGATGTGTCCAAATGCATGCCATGAAGTGAATACCTTAGATACCTGAGATAAAACATGCTAAAAAGTGTCAACACAAAGGTTGAGTGAGTTCATAGAGTTTGAATTGAAATGTAAAGCCTTTCAAAATCGTTTATGCAGCAAAGGCATCGTAAATCCACTCAGTTCCAAGTTCCGCCCATACAAAACTTGCAACCTGTGTATTCACAACCCATTGCCAAAATGTGTATAGTGTATGTTCAAGCCCACATCGTCAAATGAATTCACAAAATAGTGCCTAACTTAATGTATCAATAGTTACTTGATGTAACAAGTATGAGTGTTGATCAAATCGTTCCAAGACCGTTAGTCCATGATTGTACCAAGTACATGAATATACCAAGTCCGTTAGCCCAATGTTATACCAAGACCATTAGCTCAATGAATATACCAAGACCATTAGCTCAATGAATATACCAAGACCATTAGCTCAATGAATATACTATGAAAGTTCTAAGTGTAACAAAACTGTTACTACGCATGACTAAGCATTCAGTTCAGTTAAACATGTAGTTTCAAATAATCATGATAGTTATGAAAATAATTGAGCATGTATCTCCCCCAAAACATTTATGAAAACAAGTAAAAGCAGGGGCTATGGAACTCACTTGGTGGAATGATGCGAAGACAAAAGTGAGTACACCGAGATGTAATGTGATACGTTAATCTTGACCTATTACGAATGATATGATATGTCATGTGTTGCAATGTAATGTTATGCATGCACTTCGTATGTTATTTATACCATTTACGGGTTTTGAAAATATTACTCGTCGTCGAAAAATACTCTTTTGACGTCTTGACCCATCAAAAATGACTTTACATGTTTTTACGTCAAAATGTCATCCTACAATGGTTTTATAATGATTTTTGGTGAAATTACCATTTTTCGTCGCAACACAATGTCGTCGGAAAAATCATGAAATTAACAAAAATGGCTCCGGAAAAGTAGTCGTAAAACGGTGTACGTCGATCGTTAGAGAACGAACTCGACGGTTTTGGAAATTTTGTATCGATATCTAAAAGTTTCAGTTCAGGAGTTTTCGTCCAAAAGGTCTCGATCATAAAGATATCAAGGGCTAAAGATGGTGGTTTTTGCTAATTGTGTGCAGAAAATGAGTTTCGGCCAAGTTTGAACATCCGTAATTTATTTACTATAACTCCGCTTGACAAACAGCTTTTTGTTTTGAAAAATATGGCCGGTGAACTTGATTTTACTAGAAGACAATTTGTTCCAAAAAGTTTTGCATCATAGTTAAAAACTGCCGCAAACATAGCCCTTACAGCTAATGAAATACTTGAATCGTAGAAATAATATAATTTTTCAGAAAATAATAGTTACGGCAACTTTATAAAAACGTGCATATATTTGTCGTTTCAAATCCGTTTTCTACGTATAATATGTCCTTAGCTTCGTATCGAAGTAAACTAATATATTTTTGACTAGTCGAAATAATTTGTGAAGCTTAAGGCTCATTTTTGACTCGAAAATACTAAAAACAGCAAGCTGAAATTTTCTGAAAATATACGTTTCGTCGTCAAACTTTAAAAATTCACCACGGCTTCGTTATAACTCCGTTTTTATCCGTTCAAAAGGCCACGGATTCGTTTTAAAGTATATTTTCTAAATATCAAGGCCAAAATGTCGTACTAACAGTAGTTTTTTCCAGAAATTCGAAACAAGGACAGAACCTAAAATATAGTTATCGAAAATAGTTTTTCTCGGACAAAACCTATTCTAATCCCTTCAAATCAACTCCAAAACTAATCTAATCCTACCATACACCTTCTTAGGGTGTCATGGGTTCCTAATCACCATCAAGACCAAAGAATACCATGGGAATATTTATAGGATGACCAATATGTATATATAACTTAATAAAATCATGAAAAATGGTATAAATCACATATCATGCATATTATCTCCAAAAATGAAAAGAAACATATGAAAATAAAAAGGAAACATGAAAATGATAAAAACATGCTTACAAGTGAAAATGATGAGGTGAAAGTAACAAGGATTAGCCTAAATACTCTTGGTTTTTATTTCAAAACCTTATATAGAGTATATACTAGATTGTTAAAGCACTTGAGCTAGCAAAATTTGTTGATCCCCTTGTACACTCTTGAATGGCCGGATTTTAGAGAGCAAGCAAAGAGAGGAAATATCTTTGAATGTGTGAAAATTATTGAGGATAAGTGAAGTGAAAAATGAATGAAGTGAAGTGAAGATTTTATATAAATCTATTCCTTTGAAAAATCTACCAATTCAATAATGCCAATCCCCTCTATGTCCGGTTTTTAAGGGATTTGGTTTCCCAATTATTATTATTTTTTTTTTCTTTTTATAATTATTGTATATATACTTGTATATTTTGTAAGAAACATGTGTAAGTAATTGTGTAGGGAAATGTACAAGTAAAGGTAAATGGAAGTTTTTGGTACAAGTAAGTTTTTAATAAGTCAAAATAGAGTATAATGATTTTATAAGAATTGTAAAAATACATTCCTTGTGAAATTTGAGTGATAAAATAATTATCGTAAGATTTTTAAGAAAAACGACGTAATAATTAAACTTTAACGATTTAGGTACCAAATAAATTTGAAACACTAGGAAAACTAAAAATATAGTTTTTATGAACTAAACGTAAGTTTAAAAATACATCGGGATCATTTTTGAAAGTAATGAATTAAATATACAAAATAATAACTCACGCGATAAAGATTATTAAATATGAAAATTACGCGTTGAAGGTGAAATGAAATGTCGTGAATGAACTAATGAGATGCACATGATGTCAATGAAATGTAGACTAATCTTAGTCCATATGAAATGTACGTGATGACATGATCATGAATTCGCCGCTAAACCTCCAAGGTTACGCGAATTTGAAACAAGTAAACCAAGTTTACTATAAATGTTGAAATAATGAGGCATAAATCGTGTCGAGAAATGACCTGAAAGTACGGGTTGTCACATAAGCAGTTTTTGACCAATTGGTTTCTGTACAAGATCAGAAGCATATTGTAATTTAGCAACCCTAACAATATGTTTTTCTTTTTCCTCTAGGGCCTTAACTTTTACACTTTCTGCTTCTGCTAGTTTATCTTTAAGCATTTTAATCTCTCTGTTTTTAAGATCAATTTCACCACCTAGTATATTAATCTTTTCTACATACTCAAACTCACATTTAATACAGAATTTTAGCTTCTCTTCCACACCCTCTAAACCAACTCTATATCCTAAATTATCTAGAGTTAATCTCTCTACTTCTTTTCTCATACTCTCAGTGATAGCCTTTTGAGATTCTAAGGTTTCAGAACATGATTTAAAAGAACAAGTAGATGTTTTAGAATCATTAGATACCTCAGAATCTGAACCAGAAGATGAAGCATAGGCCATTAGAGCAAAGTTATGCTCTTTTGAAGCTTCACTAGCAAGAAAAGCTGCATTTGGACCTTCTTCAATCTGATCACTCCAATCATAATCACCAAGGCCATCCTGAGCAACCAAAGCTGAAGAACTAGTAGGTTCTTCTGTTGTCTTCTTAATACCCTCAAGTCTTTTAGGAGCTCGACATTCCCTGGCAAAATGACCTTTCTTCTTGCAGTTAAAGCACTCCATCTTGCTTTTGTCGAATCCAGCTCTCCTTTGACCATCATACCTAACATGTCTTCCAGTCCTCCTCAGAAACTTCCTTGCTTGGAGAGTCAGCATTGCCATTTGCCATTGAAGATTAATTTCATCAAGATCATCAGGATCAATTTGATCTAGATCTTGATTCAAAACATCAACACTAGTAGTTAAATCTGACAGAAAAGCACAAATTGCACCATCACTGACATTATCACTAACAGTGGTATTGTTTGCAATAGCCGTGGTTATACCATAGGCAGCAGTGGATACATCTTGTGAGCTTTTGTGATTTGTGGATACAAAAGCAATGTTTTGATTAGAAGAAGACGAGTTGGAAAAGTTATTCTCAGACTCATAAACCTTTAAGTTATTGAAGAGATTGTCTAGAGTCATTGTTGCAAAGTCCGTCTTATTTCTCCACACAATTGTATGAATAGCCCAATCAGATGATAAACTCCTTATGAACTTCAAATTAATATCTTCTTGAAGGAACTTGTAACCCACTGCCTTCAGTTGACTAATGAGTTTTTGAAGCCTATTGTATGTGCCATCAATCTTTTCTCCACTTTGAGCAGTGAAGGTTTCAAACTGATGCTTAAGCATGTTCATCCTTGACTTCTTGGTAGCTTCATTACCAGCAAACCTCAATTCAAGAGCATCCAATAGTTCTTTAGCCGACTCATACTGATCAAAGTCCAATGCAAATTCATTAGGTATTCCCATGGAGAGAAGACTGTGAGCTTTGATCTCCATTTTCCTCTTAGCTTTATCAGGTTCACTAACAATGGTAATCTCCTTACCATCCTCACCCTTCAAAGGAAGAGTATCTCCTTTTTCAACAACATCCCATAGAGCATAATCAATCATGCGAATGTATTGCCTCATTCGCATCCTCCAGATTTGATATTCACCATGTTTGAGCATGGGAACCTTAGAAGCAGTCACCATATGAGTTTCTTCAGACATCTTAACTTCCTTGAGTACAGATTAACAGACTTCTTCTTGATAATAGTTTCTAGATCACAAGCTCTGATACCACTTGTTGATCCCAGTTGAGCAAACGATCTAATATAGAAACTGACTAGTAACAAAAGCTTATCAAGTATTACGCGGAATTTAACACTTGATCTTAAGAAGAAGAACAGTTAACTTTCAACACCTCAATATTATTTATTAATACGAATACTCTTACAGTATTAGGGTTTTGCAACCTTGAAGTGAAAACGACTTTAGATATAAAAAATACACACATATCTAACCTAGCCAAGGACCTCCTTTTATAGGATAAGGAGTCCTATACAATATACAATACATATCCTACAAGATAAATATCTTTTCCATATTTATCTGATACAATACACTAACCGACTCTATAGAACTAGCAGTGCTTACAATACTATCAGCAGTTACTCAATACTACTAGCCGCGGTTATCTTCATCAGTGGTTACTCTTCTTCTGTCCATGGTTATCTTCAAGCTTGTCCGCGGTTCC
Source organism: Chrysanthemum seticuspe (assembly GCA_019973895.1). Classification (NCBI taxonomy): domain Eukaryota; kingdom Viridiplantae; phylum Streptophyta; class Magnoliopsida; order Asterales; family Asteraceae; genus Chrysanthemum; species Chrysanthemum seticuspe. The sequence goes on along the minus strand of BPTQ01000003.1, from coordinate 209,397,388 downwards.
AACACTTAAAGTAATTCATCATACAAGGAACCTAAAACCCAACAATGCTCCCCCTTGATGGTTGCTTTGCCTTGTTTGAGGCGTCAGGGTATGATTAAAAACCTACAAAACAAATATTAGTGCAAAACTATATTCGTCATTTGACGAGTAAGTGTTATACAACAAAGTGTGTATAAGATGCACTCAGTAAATTCTTGACGGAAGCTCCCCTTGCTCTAGGGCGTCAAGATGAACCTTCAAAATAAATATTAGTATAATAGAAGCTTTGACTATAGACAAATATGTCATATACAACCAAGTGTATAGACGATGCAATACGAGTGCTTAAAGGATATTCCTCCTGGTTCTAGGGTGTCAAGAGGCACCTAAAATAAGAAAAATAATTGATGCAAACTTCATCCTTAGATGAGTAAGTTATATACAATCGAGTGTATATGATGATGAACCTACAATAAAAAAAACATTGGTGCAATATATTTCATCGTTTTCACAAAGAAAAGTAAGATGTATATATGTGATAAATGATATAATCAAAGATCTCATGAAGTGTAGTCTCCTAATTACAATCATAAGAAAAGTGAGAATATAATATGATAAAAGCCTACAAAATAATTCCTAGAAAGAAGATATGAAGTCTTCCACCAGGTGTGCCACTAGTGGTGCTAGTGTTGGTGTCGGTTAACTAGTAGGATTCATGTGGTGATGGTAGATGACTTGACATTTACAAAAGCAAGTTTTCGCTAATCCATGGTGGTGATGATTAGTGAAAGTGGTGATGGAAGGTGGTGGTGATTAGGTAGGAAGCTATTAAGGAGTTAGAAACTCATACGTGTAGCAAATAAAAAAAATATGGACTCATGCAATCCTTTCGTCATGTCAAGTGACCAAAGTAAAAAAAAATATGAATGGACATTGCATTTCAATGATGCATAAGGGTTATGATTTGAATGATTTATTGATGCTAACAACCTATCGTTTTGAGCAAGTTCTCATATGCTTCAACCCAAGAGTAATCAATAATGCGTTCTATCTAAGAATATATAAAAGTGATAACATGAAGATAAATGCGTTCATTGATTTACACGAATTATAGAAATGACCTATTCTAGGTGACAATGGGAAAGGTAGTATTAGCATGGTTTTGACCGACATGGATGATTATCACTTTGAAAAGAAGTGAAGACAATATGGAAAATACTAATAATAATAATAATGAGTACCTATATGAGGATGAGAATGACATCATATAAGTGAGAGTTGGATGGACCAACGTGTTGGAAATGGCTGTTTTGATTAATATATAGTTTGCACTGACAATGGCATGCATGATATATGTCAAGCGAGAAAAGGATAAGATCCTATGATGGTGTTCTAGATAGTGAAGTTGTAAGGTGCTAGGTTAAGGAAAATCCTAGATTCGTTGATTGTGGAGGTGAAGAAGTTTGTAAAACACATGATGTGTTTTTCACTTGATGAGGTATTGGTGCAAACTTGTGATATAAGGTTTAAAAAGGTTGAACTAGTTGTGGTTTTGTGAACCGGTTTTAGCTAAGTGGTGTTTGCCTATGTGTTGGTATTTTAGAGTCTAAGAGACATAAAATTTGACAAAAGACAATTATGTGAATGGATTTCTCTCCCCCTTAATTGGTGGACATCCAACATAATGTGTATCAAATATGGAATGACAACAAAGTGTTTAGGAGGTTATTCGGGTTAACGAAAGAGGTGAGCTTAGTAATGTTTTTCTGGATGATGGTTAGCATACAATGAGCTTCATCCTTAAAGTCACGTACCTCTTCTCGATTAATACAAGATGATCGTATGATGAGGCATGTGGTTTCCTAATAGGAAGTGAAGAGGATCAGAGTATTGTTATAACTAAATAATGATGTAGATGATTTTTGGAAAGCGGAAGCAAAAATGAGATTTGGAAAGAGGTCGGTTGAAAGACAAAAATGCCAAGCCAACCATCTAGAACTTAATTCTATATGCTTTTAAACTATATGCAAGTGTAGGGGTCCCATAAAGCATAGTACTAATCTACGTAGCAATAAACGGGATTATACAAAATGAGCATATAAAAGTTAGAACCAAGTAAGATAACAAATAATTTGTTATCAACCTACAAAACAAATTTGTTAGTGACAAAAGATGTTAACATGATAGAAATCAAGTAATAACATATTATATAAGCAAAAACAACACATTGCACTTAGTAGACAAGAAATCACCGCACAAGATAGCATCAAAACAATCATATTATGCAAGAATGCGATTTTATTCAAGACATTCATTATAAGATTGTTTTGTCGTTAGACTTAGCCACTTAAGTATACTTGGATATACAATAATCTATGTGATTAATTTGTAAGATAAAAAGCTTCTAAAAGTTTGTCATACCAAAAGCACTTTGACAGATTATATGTGCACACGTAGCAAACAAATAGTGTGGCAAGAAGCAAAAGAAACAAAATGAAAGATTCATGCAAGCCATGTTTAAGACATAACAATTTGGAGCATGTATCATTTGGATCGTACTACACATAGATGTAATGAATGCCAACTAATAGCTTTCAAACACAAACTTATCATATCAGAATTATCACGTATCAAAATGACATAATATGATTTCATAAGTAACATGTTAATCATGCTAAAACTAATTCAAAAGTAAGTATCATGCAAATAGAGTTTTAGGTTTAAACGTTTAGTAGCATGAAACAAGAATACAAGCATTATAAAGATAAAACCGTACTAAGGTTTACACATTTTACTAGTTATCAAACACTAAGATAATGTCAAATCAACTTATCGTATCAAACAAGAATATGTAATCAATACATGTAAGTGCAATGCAAGTAGTTTTAAAAGAAAAGTCATATATACTACTTGTTTGATTAGTATTCCTAAGGCGAGGCAAACTATCAATGTTTTAACACTTACTTTAGGCAAGTATAGGAATACAGATTTTTCAAGTTGGAGAATGAATATGAGATTATTACTAGATGTGCTCAATTAAGGCTAAACACGACCATTTTTACGGGTGATTCCACATACCCAACTTCTCTCCAGGAAGCAATTCAACCGTTAGGTCAAATTGAGTTTCTAGTGCAATAGGTTCTCCAGTAGTCATTCTCATGTTAGAAAGATGGGAACTCCTACTTTTGCATATTAAAGTGCATAAAAGATGATAGTTTATCAATACTTGGCTTAATGTGACTTAACTAATATGCAATATAACTAAGGTGATGAAGACGTCATGTTATACACATGATTTTTAACAATGGTGTGTTTGATAAACAATGTGTTTTAATCTTGTGTTTAGAATCTAAAGTTGTTCAAATTACACAGCTAATTGTATGATCTAATAAATGACATCTTTTATGTTGAGTTGAAGTGTGTAATTTAAATGTGAATTGATCATCTAAGACTAGAGAATATGTTAAACTAAGAACGTTCTCAAGAAAGCTCTTTGGTATTTTATTTAACAATAATCTAAGTGAGGTTACCAACTTCAATAGATCTTGTGTATGCTCTAAAGATGTGTAGTTTTAACCTTGGATGTGCACTCGGTTTGAGCAAGGTTAGGTTATGATGTACGCTTGAAAGGAAATAGATACAAATAGTATCTTTCAACAAATGAGATTATCCCATGGGATAAAGATATCATGCTTATGAAAACAAGTATGACAAGATGAATTGGATATGCTAGTTCATAGAACTTGTAGATGTTTGTTTCAAGATCATTTAGCCAATGAGGTGTAATGAAATCTCTTGTAACACAACTATTTATGTCGCAAGAATGATGCATAGGATATACAATATCCTTTTAACAAGATGAAATCTTAACGCATGAATCTTAGTCATAATGTTCTTCAAAACATCATGTTTTCCTAAATGAAGATATGAAGCCAAAGTGTTTGAATCGGATAGTCCCATCTAAATAAACTTGGTCTCAAGATTATATTCACTAGATGATGACAAAAGGAATTCACTCGAGTTTCTTATGTATACTCCTCAAAAGTCATTGTTGCTTGGGGTGTATGATGTTGGCTTTGAGATTGCATTTTAACATATGTTGTTAAAATGTTGATTTGAGGTTTAACGAAACTTATGCAGAAGTTTAACGACGAAGTATTACTAATACTTTGATAATTTGTGAAGGTAGTACTACTTATACCTAGTGGAAATTGACAACAATTACCAAGAGCACCATGCTTATTTGATAGTTGAGGTTCTAGCCATAATGAATTATCTAAGTCCTTATAAATTGGAAAGGATGTTTGAGTTTGTTCAAACGTGCATTTGATTCAGTACAAGTGTTGGACATGAGGGCTTTTTGAGCAATACACTCAACGAATTCAAATGATGGTAAGGATGGTGGATTGGTTGATCTAGGTGGTAGGTATTCTAGTGTCTAAATAAGGATGTGGTGATGTAGGGGTTTGTTGTGCTATGGGAGTACTTAGGTTGAATATTTGTCCATAGATGTTGAACACAAAAAATACGGATACTAATTCTTATGGTTCATTGGTTGCTACAACTAGTGGGTGAAGTGCTTGGAGTTTTGGTTATGTTTATGAAGCTTAGGGGCTGAGGTATAGGTTCACTTTGAAAGGGCACGTTTGATTTAAAGTATACTCTTGGAAGTTCATGAGCAATACGGTTAATGGTGCCAAAAGATGGAAGAGGGATAGTAGGTGTCAAAGAGGGATAAGTGGCACCGTGGGTTGTTTGTTTTGGATAAGTGTTTCAACATGTGTTGCTTAAAATACTTGGGTGTTGATTTTTCGGATATGACTTTTAATGACTATAATCGTAAGTCGCATATACTTGAATATTTCGGATGAAATACTTAAGTTGTCAATCCTAATTTGTTGAGATTATAAAGCTTAGATTGAACTCAAGGATAACAAGACTTGATAATATGTATTTAACATATGTGTGAGTTATGACTCGATGTAAATACTTATCGTCTTGAAGGATGACACATTATTTTCATGTTAACCAGGTGAGGCAATACATGTAGATACAAAACAATATCTATAGTCATATGTTATACTTGTGTATGATATCTTTGCAAATAATGAGTCCAGGTTTATTAGTCTCGGTAAGTCATCTAAGTCATCCGCTAACGGGTGAGGAGATGTTGGTGGTGTTGCACAAAGTTTGATAGGAACAAGCTTTGGAGACTTTGGTAGTGAAGTTGTTTTGGATGATGGTGGGTGATTTTTGGTGGTGGATTTGGAGTACTCATGTTTAGAAAGTTCACATCTTGAATGGGTGATGAGATGTTGAGAGGTAATGAGTCTGAGGATGAAGAGCTCAAGTTAATGAAGCAACAAGATCGAATGCTAATCCTAGTGGTTTTCTTAAGTGGCTTATTTGAGGTTAAAGATTTAGTCATTTTGATTTGGCTTTAAGAAATGCTAAGCTTGAGGAAAAGTAACAGTGAAGGTGTGAAAATGATCATCTTGAATGTGTTGATTTATAGAACTAAGGATTCATGGATTTGATGTTAATCCATACAAAGATGGTAGTTTCTAATGAGATGGAAGTGTCTAAAATCATGTCAAACATCCTAAGTTAATCCATTGAGGATGTGTTGAGTGAGGTATGAAAGATATGCATTAACAACTATCCTAGAAACGAAGTTTGGTAAATTAGATTGCGGGATTTAGTAAAATTCAATAACTTACCTGTAGGATTCACGGCACCATTTCTTTACACAGCCGGAACCCTTAGATTGGTGCCGCCTGGTCCGCCTGTACAGGTATGGCGGTACCAAAATACATAACAGACGGTACCAACATTTTGGTGCCGTCTGATCCGTGGACATCAGAAAAGTTCACAGACCCATTTTTTAGGTGTCGGGGAGTTTTCCGAAACCTGTAATTTTGCTTAAAACATGTGACATTAATTACTTCTAGTTAGGAAAAGTCGATAACACATATACAAATATAGTGGAGCATAGACTTTGACCAAGGGCTAACGATTTTCACATAAAAGTGAAAATGGGTAAAATTTGATAACACACTTGTGCTATCCACCTGCATAAACCGGTTAGCATACAACATTGTTTTAAGTCATATTATCATCCTACAAAGTAAAAACAAATAAATTACATCATACAACATTGTTTTTGTCCTTGTACCAAACACTCTCTTAACACCTTCATTTTTCAAAGTACTTGACTAATTTACTTAGTACTCATTGCTAAGTGAGTTATGACATTTCATGAGTTATGTGAGATGTTAGTAACCTATGCAAACGAAGTGATTTAATTCTACAAGCGATGGTAAAATAATTTTCTAACTTAGTGCACAAAATCTAGCAAATAACCTATTGTGCATAAACAAGAAATCGTCAAACAAGCGAATAAATAACATGGCAAGATTGACACTTATATTATGCAAACAAACAAGTGTAAACAACAATTTGAAAAATAAGCAAGCAACATATATGCAAACAACATAAACAAGTGGTCATTTAGCATAGCATAACAAGAAAGACACTTTTCGTCATTTTGCGTTTAAATATGATGATGTATACCAAGCTTGATTAGTTTCCTTTAAACATATTACCAAATTATTTAGTTTCAAAGGAAGTTGTATCAAAGTTCTAAGAAAACCAACTTAAATTGCTTGATTCAAAAATTTGAGTTTTTATGTTAAAGCGAAACTCAATATTTTAGACATACTGTAGTATTTGGTCTATTTCACTTATTTAAAATTAGACTCAGGCCATGAGAGTATTTTTAAATGAAAGTAGACTCAATTCCCTTTAAAATGATAGGTGGCTCGACTCGTACAGACTTACGGTTAATTAGTTATGATTTTTTGAAGTTGCCCAAAAAACTGCATACTGTACAGACGGATTCCACGGAACCAAATAAAGGGATCCGCCCTTTATAAGATTTGGTGCCGTGGTCCTCTGAGACAAATTCACCAAGACTAGTATTTGACATAGAGAAAACGTGTGCGACTTACTAGATTTCATAGTAAACATATAATACACATATTTAACAAAATATCTACTTATGTAACTTATCTTAAACATTTACGGAGGTGATTTTTCAACTAGATTTATAGTTATCCCAAACACTCCTTTAAAATCATATTTCTTCGTAAATTTTCTATGAGCACACAATACAATACTTACTAGTTCTTTCAACAAACTTTTTTATTTTACTTTTCAAGAAAACCTTCAAGCTTGTATACAAAGTTACATTTAACAACAAAATTTCTAAGTATAACAAGCAAAGCATTTTTCATATTATTTTTCGCTTCAATGGTAATTTGATACATGGATCGTACTCTATTTTAAAAACCATTTGTTTTGAAAATACGAGCTACGTGGCTCTGATACCAATTGTGGAAACGTAGAGGGGATGAATACGTTACCGTTTAAAAACTTTAGATCTTTAGTATCAAATCGCTTATGAAGCTTGTTATAATATGAAAGTACCAATTATTGTTTGTGACTAATATAAAGCATGGTAAACCAAGTTGTCACACAATCATGAACATCAAACCACATCACAAACAATAGTATAGTGCAAGTATAAAAGTAAAGAGATAAAGAAAGGAAAGTGCAAACCGAACACGAGGATTTATAGTGGTTCGGTCACGGATCTCCTTTCCGCCCTACTCCACTCCCCGAGTACCCAACTCGAGAGTTACTTCACTAAATCAACAAGCTCCCTTCTCGGCGGAGAAAACCTTACAATCGTCGCTTACACTTTTTCCGGTACAAAGCTAAATACCGGGTTCTAGTTCGAGGTAGAACCAACCTAACGTCGCCTATACAATATTTCCGACACTAAGCTAGATGTCGAGTTCTTTTACAAGGGTACAACCACTCCCAATATGTTTTATGGCCCAACATAACAAACCTTGTGTTTTATGGCACAAACACATAAACCATCTAATCTAGTTTGGTGAAAGTGTTGTTATGATGCAATGATGTTTACACTAATGATCCATGACACAAATGTCTAATGGATATGAATGACTACTTCTAAATGAACTTCCATTGATAGGAAGCCTTCATGATGAAGATCACAAGTTCCCTAAACTTGTTGTGATAGATCTTCAGCTTGTGATGAGTGGAGATGGCTAGATCTCCAAGCTTTCTTTGGTTGATCAAGATGTAGAGTATGCTTACAACAAAGATGAATGTTAGAAGCATTATGATCATGTGATGGTGAGGGAGATTAATGTATGTTTCTACATTGTTATCTACAGATCTAAATGATGCAAGAAAGGTAGAGAGAAAGTGTGTTGAAGGGATGAATAAACAACTTGGTTTGGCTTGCTATTTATAGCCAAAATGGACAGGAGCGTCCACGGACCACGGAACCCTTAAAAGGGTTCCGCCCGTGTACCATTTTGGTACCGTGGGGGTCTGACAGCAAGATTACCAAAATCTTGCCAAAGTCAACCAAATCCATCCAAGATTGTGTAAGCTACGTAGAGTCCAAATCTAAACAAAATATTTTATGAAATCTTTTAGAGATTACAAAGATGATGCATACCATGATGTAACATGTATTTCCATTTTAAGATTAAAAGGTTTATCAAAGTAAACTTGTAAAATGTATTATGTAACTAGTTAATGAAATGTCTAGTTACCTTTTGAAATACTTGTGAATGCAAAATGTAAAATGAGGTTCTAAATAGAATGGTTAACCTATTAAAATACTTAGTGACTCTAAACGTATTTTAAACATTCTATATGATTTGTTAATGGGTTTGATCATGATGCCACATAACAAACATGTACGAACCTGTGTTGTAACATACGAGGACTTGAGACATCGAGAGGTGTTGAATGTATGTTGAGACAAATGTAATCACAAGTAACTTGTACATTTTACGTTATGTATTACAAGTTACATGTTTGTCATCAATCAAAACAAACGAGACTGTATAGATTAAATATCGTAATATTTGCACTAACAATGTTGTTGATGTTCGAAAATGAACCGTTGATAAAACGCTGCATGTTCCCCTAAAACAGATATTCACCGAAACCAAAGTTGTCATAACACATTCAAGCTGACATTGTTTACGGTTTTGTCTTGATCTTGTAAAATCCCGCGAAAGAATCTATTTCTCTGTTTAAATCATAGACCTATAAAATCCCATGACAATGGAAACATCCTGGTAATAGTTAAGTGCATTTCCGGATCTATCTTATGGTTTATTCTTGGTTTTGTAAAATCCGCGGAAGAAACTATTTCTCGGTTTAAACCATAGAATTTTAAAATTCTGTGATGATGGAACCATCATAGAGAAAGGAAAGTGTATTCCGGGATCTTATCTGATGCTGGTGCTACGGTTTCTACTTTGAAGAAGGGATAAAATGGTGTACTTCATGAATTGGATGTGTGTTTGGATATTCGTCATGGCAGCTTGGTTATTACTTGGTTTTACGGGGTTATTTGCTTTTAACTATGGTCGGGATGTAAACCATTATCATAGTTCACTTAAAACGTCAAAGGAGGCTAGAGTTGAGCTTTTAACCAGAAGATGTGACAACGGGTTAATTCACTATTATTTATTTGAGGTTGAAGTGAAATTTCACGGGCAAGTGCACTTAGTATCTGAAGGTATCGGGGATGGTTGGATGAAGATTCTTCAAGATCCTTGTTCGAGCTTCTTATCAAAAATGAAGACTTGGAAATCTAGTTATTGTTGGGTGACTTTTACCTTTTCTTTTACCACTTGGGGGAATTGGGCTCTTACCACCACAAAATAACTATCACTTTAAGGAGTTACGTTGTAGTGCTCAGTGTCACATTCAATTGTGGATTTTCAAGAGGTGATGCACATCTTATACTTGATGGTTGGTTGGATGAAGAGTATAGAGTACATAGAGATTCAATGAAGGATGAATTCTCGGCACCGCTCTTTGTTACATATGTGCAAGTTTAAGTCACGAGTTCGGGTTAGTTTACTTCAGGGTCAAATTCATCATATTGGGTTTTCTCAATCAGTTGTCACTACAAAGAGCCTACTGAATGATAATGGGGTTGATTACATGTTTTGCCAAGAGATGCTGAAAAGAGAGAGATTATAATGTTTGAACACAACAGTTCAAGCCTCATACTTCACAGAAAATAAAAGTGTACGCTTCAGTGCACTTTATCTTCAAAAGAAGAGAAATCTTCATGTTTATGACCATTCTCATCGACATTCTTCATCAACATGCTTCATGCTTGTTCCATGCGCTTCAGTCATCAAGTGAACCGGACTACTGATAATTACTCTTATTCCACTTGCTCAATATAATGAAGATGGCGACATCATGTGCTAATTTTGCGGGGGAGAAGTGTGAATAGACTACATTGTTGAAGATATTCACTTGCTTAATCAAGAATGGCAACTACGTATGCAATTCTTGAGGGGGAGAAGAAGTGTGAAACTACTGCATGATGATTGATATATGAGAATAAATGGTCAAATGGCTCCAAACTCATGTAAGAACCAAGCTTCTTCTTATCGGGTCATTTTTATATGGAGTTTCTTCTAAGAGCCGTTGGTTGACATCTTCACATAGGCTGATATGATTAAATGACAAAGTACTTCTAGTTACTGGGCTGATTTCTTTGATGAACATCTTTCTGTTCTTGTTTGATTGGGAGGGATTTTAGTTAAGGAGATTTGCTACTTATAAGGTAATTGGAACGCACTTGGTGAGATGAATATGTTAACTATCTAATCCCCAACTGGACAATCTTGAAGAAGGTCGAGTCTACAGTTGGTTCTACATTCTCTGCTACATGTTAGAAGACTAAAGACGAGTTGAATTTGATTATTTAAAGACTTCTTCTTAATCTGGGCATTTATCAAACAGATTGTCGATTTAGGGGAGAGCACTAATTGGGGGAGTGTGAAAAGTCAGATTTAATCCCCAATTATACTTGCTCATATTCTTCAGCAAGTTGATTCTCACTGATATATTTGTGCTAATGGTATTCTTCTCAAAAGATTTCAAGTATTTGGGCTGATAAAAGGTTGCTTATTCTGAAGTGTCAAAACCAGCAAGGGGGAAGGAGACAAGCACCTAAAAGCGAGTAAACTTGATGAACTTAATACTTCTAAGTAATTGAAGATATCCCAGGAAGACAAATGTTATTACCGCAGAGAAACTCAAGGTTTGACTCATGGCGAGTAAACTTGATGAACTTAATTCTTCTAAGTGATTGAAGATATCCCGGGAAGACGAATGTCATGACCGCAGAGAAACTCAAGGTTTTACTCATCAAGGCGTTTAGTGTTATTATTCCAACTATGTGGGGGAAGTGATGTTAGAGAAAGTTTCTGAAGATATAAGAGGTACACAAGTGTGTGATGATCT